>PVJA010008229.1:0-46760 GCA_004027025.1 Myocastor coypus
AAAGTTAGAAAAAATCAGTTACATTTATGGGGACAGATTCTTGTTTCTTGTTTGTATTATTATATATTATTAAATCTGTCCCATCTTTTCTTTTCACAATGAAGTATAGCTTAGCCATATATTATGTATATATACACACATACTTCTAGAAACTTAGAAACTCAGTGAAGGTATTTCAAATTGTCTAAGACCTGGCATCAACTACTTCCTGCCTTTTATTTTGCTGCTTTTGGGTGGGCTTTTTGTTTGTTTGTTTGTTTTGTATTGTGTTGTTTCCTTTTGCTTTGTTTTGTCAAGACAAGATCTCCCTATGTAGTTCTGATTGGCCTTGCCCTAACTGCATAGCCAAGAGTGGCCTCAAATTCTCACCAATCTCCTCCCCCAGCCTCCCTAGTGCTGAGACTACAGGTATGCACCACCATGCCTAGCCAGCACTTCCTTCCTTTCTTCCTTTCTTGCGTTCTTGCTTTCTTGCTTTCCCTTCCTTCCTTCTTTGTATAGGTAAAAGCTCCACCAAAAACTTACACTGGTGCACTTTTTACTATTTCCATTTACAAAGGTGAGTGACATTTTTTTTTGTTCTAGCTGGCAATAATTTCATAAAATTAAATTTTCTTTCTCCAGAATGTAAAGTCCTTGAATAGACTACGCTTCTTTTGAAGTATATTTGTCAAGATTGGCTTAAAAAAAGGAACTCCTAGAAATTTCAAACGTGAACTGCAATCGTCCTAGCAACTCTGCTCTGAGTTACACTAGTGGCTGCAAAGCAACTAACAGTCACTGTGTAAATTCAATTGCTACTTCGCAGCACCTGGTGCACTAGAGAAAACGCTGAGCTAAAGTATCATAAAAGTTGCATGGCTAAATAATGAAATATATACATTTTCCATAACTTATAAGTTCTTCAGCTTTACAATCAATGCTATGAAAAGCATTGTATTTTCATTAGAAGCCGGGCTCTTGATTTCCACCTTTTCTGAGACCACTAATCAGTGGTACAATGCTATCTTGTGATTAGGGACTGTGCCCGTAGCTATGGGATCACAAAAACAAATATGTAACACTCTCCTGCAATGTCTATATTGCTAAGCTATGACAATCAGTAGGTGAGGTGGATCAAAAGCATTTTTTACTGGGGCCCAGTGGGATGGCTCAGTGGTCTAAAGCGCCTGCTTGGGAAAGCTTGGGCGGCTTCAGGGACCGCGGTTCGATCCCCGGCACCACATGTTGCGCCAGCCCTACTGTCAGGGCGCAGGCTGAGCCAGCCATAAAAATGAGTGAATAAGCAAATAAAGGTTATGAAACAAGAAAAACATAAATAAATAAAATAAAAAATTCTTAAAAAAAAAAGCATTTTTTACTTAAAATACTATTGATTTGCAATTAGTATATTGCAAATATACCAATAAGTTAAGGAGTATATATATTTTAAAACAAATCATTTAAAATGTCAATATTGTGCATCTTTGAATGTAAACTCCTGAAAATATAGGAGATCATTTAGTGCCATTGAATTCCAGTACAGTGCTAATTACTTTTAAAGAGTGAATAGCCAAACTAAGAATTTTACAATGAACACTCTTGTCTTTGCTACAGAGAATTCAACAGCATTCTGGATAGATAATAGAATGACTGCAGAAATTCAAGTGGGACCTCTTCCCAGGAAATACTGAAATGATTCAGTGTTGGAGAAGTGGCCCTTTGAGTTCTTCTCCCTTTTTTACTTTTATATATGAGAGCAGCTCTCCAGGAGAAGCTCTCAGTTAGCACGGGGTCTCACAAAAAGCTTCACCTTCATCTTGGAAATCAAGGAAAAGACAAAAGAACTAGTTAGTTAGCCCTATGAATTATGAGAAGCATTTGAGATTTAGAAAAAAGATTTTCATGCAGTGTCATGATAGAGAAAATGATGCTTGATTTCAAAAATTAGGAAATGAAAAAGTGAAAAAACAGAACACAGGGCTAGCGAGATAGCTCAGCGGTTTAAAGCACATGCTAGGTAAGCTTAGGCAAGTGTACAGGGACTGTGGTTTGATCCCCTGCTCCACATGATATGCCAGCCCCACCCCCAGAGCAGGCTGAGCTGATCATAGCATAAAGTTTAAAAAAGAAAAAAGAAGAAAATTAAAAAACAGAACACAAAAAAGAAGAAAAGAATATATTGCATCACCTAAAATTCTAAAAGTCAACATTTGTTTTGAGTTGCATATACACCAAAGTTTATTTTAAAAAAGGAGTTAAATAAAAACTCTATGCTGTTAATACATAAGGATATGTTTTCTTTTTTCATATTTTAAATGCATGAATTTACAAAGCATTTTTAATGAACACTGAAGACCATCTATACTTTGTAAACAAATCACAAAGAAATCAAAAGTATTCAGTTTCATATCTATGGCAGTACCCTTTTAATTGTAGTCTGTGCTTTAATGAAATGTAGTAAACATAAGTAATAGTTATTAGATAGATGCAAGCATTTTTATAAGAGGAATTCCCAAGATATAAGATCATGTAGAAATATTAAAAATGCATTCAAGTTAATCTCATGTCAGAAAACAAAATCAAAGTTTATGCAATATATGTATAATATGCAACCTTTATTATTTAATTAATCATATTATGCAGCAGAACCTTTATTCCAAGAAGCAATCAAAATTACAAGGGACATCTTGGTCCATATGAGAGGTTATAGACTTGAGCACACCCTGCCAGAACAGCACAATATTAAGAGGACATTCCACTAATGGAGCTGCTTGTCAGGAACAATAATTCTCTTATGTTCCTTGTGTTGCTTAAATTTTTATATGATATGTTAAGGAAGCAAAGTTTAAATTCCTTTCTCTGATCAAATTAACCTCTAGTAGTGATGAAACCATTTAGCCCATCAAACTATCTAGTAGTTCTCAGTATCACCATAAAAATATAAGTGGACTTTAATGATACTTTAACATATTAATTACATGAATTTAACATATAAATAAATACTGACTGCCGGGCGTGGTGGCGCACGCCTGTAATCCTAGCACTCGGGAGGCTGAGGCAGGAGGATTGGTGCGAGTTCGAGACCAGCCTGGGCTACAAAAGTGAGCTCAGGACCAGCCTCAACTGCATAGCGAGACCCTGTCTCAAAAAGTCAAAAAAAAAAAAAAAAAAATAAATAAATACTGACTATGTGAATTTTAGGGATCTATTGTATATCTTTGTATATTTTTGGTATGAAAGCATTTTTTAAAACTTTCAGTTTTTAATAGTTCAATACAAAATCAAGTCCTTACGTCATGGACATTATATGAATACTAGCAATTTAGATGAAATAATTAACTCATGTTTCCTTCCCTTGTGATTTATTAGTAGCCTTTAAAAATAAGTCTCTTTTGAATCATTTTTATTTAGTGTCCAAAGTTTTCATAATTTTCAATATGATCTTTTCCAGCTTTCTAATTTCTTTCCTCTTCTACAAAAAACAAATTTCTTGAAATGTATATTCCCACACTTTGTGAGATACTAATTTCCCTAACCTGCTACTCTCTATAAATCAAGTTTGTTTCCAAAACCAAGTTCTGGAAGATTTTAAACAGAGTTCTACCTTGACTTCACATAATCATTTTATATATCATGCCTAGGGCTGGGGATATAGCTCGGTGGCAGACTACTTGCCTAGCTCCCTTGTTCATGAGTTAAATTCCCAGTAACACACACACACACACACACACACACACACTCACACAAACACACAAATACACATGCACATCATATGCCATGCCTAAGAAATTCAAATATACATGTCTGAAATTTTTTCATATATGTCATATATCTTAAGTTTCAGAAAAGCTATGATGCTCTTCAATGTATGTTACACATTTCCAAAAGCAATAAAATGAGTCACTGAATTACGTGAGGTAGTATCTTTACAAACACTGCCACTTAAAAACAAACAAATATATACTTATATACTGATATTGCCACAACACAAGCCTTCATAATTTTCTCAACCCTATTTCCCCAAGTCTGCACCTCTCAAATGGGGAACTATGGAAGTACAATTCTCTAATGTACATACCAAGATGGGCATTCACCATACTTAAGGAATTAACTTCTTTCATGCATCTAGAATGCTATTCATTATGGGTCACACTTAGGAACGCTGCCAGAGATTCACTCAAGTAATTTTTCATAGGGCCTATGGAGTCCCAGCTGAGAGTCTGCTTAACTGTGAGCTCTAGTGCATCTTTAAAAGCTGGCCATAGGGGATAATTCTGGGTGTATGGGTCTGAAGAACACAAATTTTGATGCTTTTTTTTTTTTGGAATTGGTACAAGGTCTCACTACACAACTTAGACTCACAGTGATCATCCTGTCTCAGTCTCTCCAGCTGGGATTGCAGGTATGCACCGCCAGGCCTAGTTTCAGTGGCTGACATAGTACCCAAGACTCCAGAGCCAGCATGGCATGCTACAGTATGGGGGATAAAACTAGGGTCTTTGCACTTGCCAAGAGGCTCTTAGGCCACCAAGTTATCTCGCCAGCCCAGGGGAGATAACACAAATTTTGAAGTTAATTCTTTTTACTTTAAATTCTTTGACAGCTTTGTAGCACCTACAAAAAAATAATTGAAGATATATATCATAGCCTGGTATTCAAAGTCACAATGTACTCCATTCCATGTACATCTGAGTTCCTGCTATTCTCTTGCAAATACTACACACACACACACACACACACACACACACACACACACACACACACACTCTTAAAATCTTCATCTTTTGACATACCTCCAACTTACATAATTTTTTATTTTCAAACTGTTTTCATGTTTCTTATCATTGTACTATGTATATATTAATATCCTTCTTCCATTATAAAAGGTTCTTTATAGAACTGTGAAGTTGCTTATGCAAATTCCTTATTTTTGTTCAAGTGAGAGGGAAAATATTCTCTTTCTTCCTGCTTTTTATCTTTAAATGTCTTTTATATTTCAGGCACTATTTTAGATACTAGCACACATCCTTGAGAACTTAAAGTAACTACAAAAATCTCTGCTCTCCTGGAGCTGATATTCTGAGTTGCTGTTTTTAGAAGGAGAGGTAAGGAAAGCCTCTTTCATTAAGTGAGTTTTAAGAAGAAGCCAAGGACCACAGTTCGATTCCCACCCCCACATGGAACATGAGACCTGCCCTTCAGGCAGCCTCAGTGAGGAAAAAAAAAAAAAAAAAAAAAAAAAAGACCCTATCTGAAGAAGAAGCTGAATTAATGTGAGCATCATTCCACATGCAATATAGTCATCCAGGATATCTCAGCTTCTTTCTTTCTCTGTTAGATCGCTAAATTAATTTTTATTCTCTTAAAAGTAGAGTTATTGTCATGTTAAGCGTTGCTTTAAACCTAGTGTTGAGACTATCAGAAGCTAATCCTTGAATGTTGGCCACCAGGATCTCAACTGATTGCTCCTCGCCTGTCGCGAAGCATCCGAGGGAGAGATGGGCAGCACACAGAATTCAGAGTGACTTCAGACATTCGCCGCCTCACAGTGCCGGGCAGCAAAGGTTGAAAGAGATCAATCTCGTTGTGAGCTGCGCACTACAGCGTCTGGAAAGAGATCCTTCTGAAGTTCACCACTTGGGACAAATTCAATATTTTTAGATGATTCTCACTGTAAGCATGCATAATGTTACTAGTGAGAGCACTAAAGTGAGTAGTTTCCTGGCAGCCTTTGCATCTTGCAGTCCTGAGGATTTTTACCACCATGTGGGCTGGGGACTGGGAGCTACAGCTAGTTTCCACGAGCAGATTTTTATTTCATTTTCCTTTTAAACGTTGTTTTCCCACTTCTTTTAGAAATATGTATGTTAAAGGTAAATCCATTAAGCTCAGCGCCCTGCCACTTGCACCCTAATGGTACTGATGGACAGAGTTAGGAAGTTCACATGGGCCCTGGGCCTCACAGTTCGGATCTTGTACTTAGTAACCCCAAGTTTCAGCATTGTGGTGCCTTTGTTCAATTTTACAGACAGTGTGGCCCCACCTTTGTGTCTCCCTTTATATATTTCATGCTGTCACTGCCATTACCATAGAAACTCCTATCGAAACACATCAATAAGACTATTAACCATTAAATATATAATTCTTACAAAATATCACTGCCAGTCTTCCAAGGATAATAGAATTTTCCAGCCTGTTCTTTAGTATATCATGTCAAATATAAAGATGATTTCTTTGCAATATAAAATCAAAACAAGACAAATAGAAGAGATAAAATAAAATTATGCCTTTTTAGAAACTAGCTCCAAAGCTTTTTCCTAACCAGTCTGCAGACCAGATAACAAAAGGACATATCCAAAGCAACCGAGAACGGGGTCCGGCGGGATGGCTTAGTGGTCTAAAGCACCTTCTTGGAAAAGCTTGGGCGGCTTCAGGGACCACGGTTCAATCCCCGGCACCACATGCTGTGCCAGCCCTTCCCTCGGGGCGGGCTGAACGCGCCATAAAAAAATGAGTGAATAAACAAAAAAAAGGTTCTGAAACAAGAAAAATAAAATAAAATAAATAAAATTCTTTAAAAAAAAACAAAGCAACCGAGAACTTGTGGATGAAATTTCATGAGCACAGGGAACACAGCAGGAGTTGTGCGGTGACTGAGCTTAGCAGGGACATGTTATACATGTTACTATTAATTTTTCAGAATGAACCTTCTCCTTTATCACTTTTCTTTAAATACTCCAAATAGCACATAGCCTTTTTAGTAAGTTAGGATGATGCCAAAAAACATGCAAATAAATTCATCTGGTTGGAATTGAGAGTGGCACTAGGATTTTTCTTCTCCATGGCCTTCCCTTCCAGAGATGAGTCACCCCTGGCCACGCCCTACATGTTCAACAAATACATAGACCACATCGTAAAGCTTGACATGAACCTACCAATCTGACATTCATCTCGGCTAGACAACACTGCAGGGAACATCCTTCAGAATGCCCTAAATACAGTAAACACAGTAAATAATTTAGCAGTGTCTTGGTCACTTTTATCTCATTGCTGGAACAAAATACCTGATGCCCACAATTAAGGAAGAAAAGACATTTAGCTCACAGTGGGTGGAGGTTTCAGTCCATAAGTGGCTGGCTCCAAGGCAGAGTGGCAGGGCAGAGGGCAGCAGTTCATGGTGGCAGAAAACAGTGAGAGCAAGAGAGTAAAAGGGGAAGAGAGCAGATAGCAAGCCTCTTTCCTCCCTTATGTTGTATGCAAACTACCTATCCCAGGGCAGGTGTAGTCACAAACTCTAGAAGCTTGCCCCATGACCGTATGTGGCTTTGGGGAGACACCTAGCTAGCCACCAACCCTAAGAAGCGGCCTTCCGAGGACTGAAGTGTACAAGTGGCTTTTTATTCTGCACAAAAGGCTGCAAAAACCTGTATCTACTACTTTCTGCTTTAGATATTTCCAAATCATAAATATAGACAGATATACTTTTTATTCAATAATGAGAAGAAAGATAAAACAGCAATGAGACAATTTCAAAACAGGTTACTAGGACAGTTACAATAATTAATATATTGCATATTGTTGTCTTCATAATAGTTATTCAGAGGACAAGATGCAAATGTGATATCTAAACAATGTTAGCAAAAATCTTTCTTCTTAATGAACTAAGAGAAAGTAGCTGTGTATGTATGCTAGCTGTTTGGGGGAACTCAAGTACTGACAGATATCATTCTTTTTTTTTTTTTTTTTTTTTTTTTTTGGTGGGACCAGGGTTGAAACTCACGACCTTGCACTTGCCAGGCAGGCACTTGTGCCACGGAGCTATCTCCCTGGCCCCTGACAGATATCATTCTTAAGTGGCCTCATTATTTTAATTTTCTTTCACAGTATGTTCACTTATCTACGTAAGTAATAATCATCCTGGAAAAATAAAGAAATGACTACATCGCGTTGTCAACTCTTCAGCAATGTGTTCAAACAGTTTTCATATTCTTTGTTGATTCAACAAATATGTAAAATAAAATTTGTCATACCTCATGAAAATATCCAGAAACAGTTACCATTGTTTCTACAATCTGGCTTCTGATTGGTCTGTGGCTATGGCTGGTTTCCAGGAAGTCTTATAGCAGAATCTATCACCTAGAGATGTGCCAAAGGCTGAGGAAGGAGATGTCTCCCAAGTAAATAGCTTACTTGACACAATCCACTCTAAACTCATGGCTGAGAAACAGAAGTTATCAAACTCTTGCCAAGCACTGTGTTATACATGATTGTCTTTCTAGAATCTACATTTATAGTAAACTTAAACCGACCATATTATAGCAATTGATTAGAATAAAGTTGTCTTTCTCCATAATGGGGATTACTAAGCATGTTTTCCAACAGAAAACTATGTAAAGCTTAGATATCCAATTGCATTGTCATTATATAGTTAAATTCATGTTTTTACCAAGAGAAAAGTATATGGCTTATTCTGGAGCACTAGGTCAAATGAGTTGCTGACATGTGAATTCCTTTCCAACAAGATTACACACACATACAAATTAAAATTTTATTGTGCTTATTTAGGACGGCATCTAATGTCTGCTCATAATATAATGGTTCTGTGTGTACTGACATCTTGGCATAATAGGGTTGAAGAGGGGAAAATAAGAGAATACTTTCTGTATGGACTAAAAATAATAAAATAATTTATAAACAGTTCTCATTGTTAATAAAATTCATAATGCTGATTATATGCAAGCACTTTAATCTTACTGTCTTTTTGTATTTGCTTTTCACCTTTGAGAAACTAATTCTAACCTAGTATAAAAGATTTTCTCACTTAATACATAAATGTAAAATGCTGTTCCTCATATTTTGATCCACTTTTATTTTATCTTCCCACAGAAAAGCAGATAAAATGCTAGGTGAATCAATTTGACATTATAATTTTGACTAGATTCTTACTACAAGGAAAAACATGATATTCTCCAGTTATCTCACACCAATTTCCAAGAAACTATTTCTTCATGAATTCTCTTCAATGAATTATGAGACTATCCTTAATCTTTTAATGCCACATCACTTACATTACTGAAACATTAAGGTATAGTTAGAAAACTAGTTTCTGATTGGTCTATGGCTATCGCTGGTTTCCAATAAGTCTTATAACAGAACCTATCACCTGGAGATCTGCTGAAGGCTCAGAGAGTAGGTATTTCACAAGTAAATCCATTATTTGACACAATCCGCTAGTTTAGAAAACTTTTCGCAATCATACCCTCTACCAATCAGTCCTGATATAAACATCCTTGCATGCCTCAATTCAAAATGACACTCTTCTCAAGAAGAGTGCACTGGTGGACCTCAGGGCAAGCCTTGAATCTCACTGCACAAGAGAAACAATGATTCACTCAAATATACAGTTAGGAATAAATCACAACAATAGGAGCTAGATCTGCAGAAAAGCTACCAGGTAAGAAATTTTTAAGGAAACTATGTAGTAATGGATCAGATCATAGATTCTCTTGCATTACAAAGGATATAAGCAAGTCCTTTTACAGCTATAAATACACATACATACATAAATACACAAAACTTCCTTTACTTTAGCATAAATATTATTGTAGCTTGACTCCATAAAACACCTTAATTAGTTTTTGACTCTCTAGAATATCTAAATAATTAAAATAACTTAAATGTTCCTCATCTTTACTTTTCAAAGCGATTTTTTTGTTTTGTTTTGTTTTGTTTTGGTGGGACCAGGGTTCGAAGTCACGACCGTGCATTTGCCAGGCAGGCACTTGTTCCGCAGAGCTATCTCCCCGGCCCTTCAAAGCAATTTTATTTAGAGAAAAATAATGTTATTACCCTACTTAAGACACATTTTTATCTATTAAAAATCTATTTCATTTCCATTTCTTTGGGGAAGAAGGGAGTTTATTAAAGTTAACAAAAGTAACCAAGGGTAATTTATGGCCACTTTATTCAGTATATTAAAAAACCTGCTCATAGGATATTTTAAAAATTCAGATCAGGAACTGGAGGGTCCTAATTTAATATATTTGTTATCGCAATTTTACACATTTGAAAATAGCAGAGGGCATGCTCAAGGAAAAGAAGGATTAAAACATAACAATGTTAGGTGAAGCGAGGTTGCATAATCAGTACTGTACACAAATATAGGAAAGGAGATTTGGGAGGAAAAGTTTAAAATACTTAAGCATAGGGAAACTGAAGTAAGTAATATGACCTCAAGTAGGAAATCATTTAATAATGAATCCTTTTAAATGTTTTCCTCATAAAACATGCACATGTAATAGCCAGGAAAGTTAATCAGGTATATCCTTACTCTTAAATGATTTAATGAAACCTAGTAAATGGTTTAAAATAGTTTTTAAAATACAGTAAAAAAATAATACACATGGTATATATACTCTGCTTATTAATTATATACTTGAACAAATCTGCACAGGTAGAATTCATTATTTCAGAAGGTAAAAAACAACATCAATTTAGATTTCTCTAAGATTACTAATGAATAAATTTTAGTTAATACCAACATTAACGCATTTTGGAATTCAAATATAATTTTCCCTATAAAATTGGCAAATAAATTAAGCAATGACAATATTGTTATCAATAATTTTCTGCCTCAGTCTTGCTGATACTTTCTTTGTAGAGTTAATAGCTTTGCAGTTAATGTGGTTTATTTATATAGATCTTAACAAGCATTACCTTCTAGTCTAATCAAATGCTAAATGATAAAAATGTAATATTTAACATACAAAAATTTTAACTTTTAACTCAATCATGAATGAGCAATTTCACATCAGTTAATAGGCAATCAGTAATACATATATTTTTTTAAAAAAATGATACTAATTTTGAAAACTTTGCCCAGGAGTGAGATCACTGAATGCCACTAGTAATATTTAAAACTCTAAATCTTATCTTTAGGGGCTGGGGAGGCAGCTCAGTGGAATAAGTGCCTGCCTGGCAAGCACAAGGCCCTGAGTTTGATCCCTCGTACCACAAAAAAGGGGGGAAGTCTAAATTTTATCTTTATGTTTCTGTGTATATTGATGATCTATGTTATTCTCATTCAAAGGTAGACATAAGTAGATGACAGGAAATTCCATGTATCTATTATCTTATTATGCCTTCCATCAAAGACTTCCCTCCAAGGAAACCTCGAAAGAAAAATGGAGATATGTTCAGATGAAAGTCATGGAGGAAAACTGTACTGTTTCCTTTTCAGTTTTTACTCAAAAAAAAAAAAAGGCTAGCAAAATTGCCAAGTTGCACGCCAATCAGCTGACAAATCCATTACATTTAAAAACATACAAAACTGTTATATTTCTGTGTAACTGAGTGATGAAAATCACATACATTTCCCTGCTTCGTGATTATATTAGACAACTTCAGCTTGAATTCAAAATAAGTTACGATGTACCAACTCTGATGACATTGTGTCTGAGGGCAATAATTCCTAATAAGCCTATTTTACTATCTGACTCTTCAAATTCACTTAGGATCTAGCTTGACATAGCTCCAATGCTATTAAAAAGTTACACTGGAGTGGTTTTTAGTTTCCCTATCTCTAATGTCATTCAAAATGGCAGTGGACTCATACACTACACTAATTTAAGTGAACTAAATTCTAAAATTAAAGATTTAGAAGATTTTCATAAGTATCCAATTTGTTTTCTCTTAACAAGAACTAATTGCATATGACTAGAACTGCAATGCAAGAAAACTAGAGAATATGCAAGTTCTTCAGTTTAACATGATTCATAACATATTAGCCAAATCTAAAGTCACTCGGGTTTATACTTGCATCTCAATGGAAAAATAACAAGCACACTGAGTTTACAAAATCTTATTTTTCCTTTCTATTGTAAATAATTGACTCAGCTTTCTTTCTTTCTTTCTTTCTTTCTTTCTTTCTTTCTTTCTTTCTTTCTTTCTTTCTTTCTTTCGTTCTTTCTTTCTTTCTTTCTCTTCCTTCCTTCCTTCCTTCCTTCCTTCCTTCCTTCCTTCCATTTTTGTATTGAGAAGTGAACTCAGGGCTTCACACTTGCCAGGTGCTATGCCACTGAGCCTTATTTTTGGTGACTAAGTTTTGATTGTCTTGAAATTTCGTTTTCTCTTACGTTTTAAGTCACAAGTAGTATACTTAAAGGTTTCATATTTTTAAAATATACTTCTAAAACATTCAGGGTTTCATAGTGAACTAATGGGAAAATACTGATGCAGCTAACTGTATTAACTGAAGAATTAGGTGCAATCTTAGGTACAATCTCTCCTGTCCATTGGAGACCGCCATAGACCACCATAAGGTATGTTAACAGAGTAAGGACTCCAGCAAAGAGGCCCAGCCATGAGTAAATTGTGGGAGGTGGGCATTTGGCAATGGAGGGGACTCGTCCAGTTTTGGGGGCTTTAGATACCTTGTACTCACTCTCCTCCTCAAATAGGGCCATCATCCATTGCCTCAGAGAGATGCTTAGGGTCCTGCTGGTTCACTTTCTTTCTGCACCCCTCCATCCTGAGAACACCAACTTCTGCGGGCTTGCTCCCAGCTGATTCACCCCATCTCCATTCACATCGGGCCACTGTAGACCGACCTTCCGACATTGGACTTAGCAGGCTTCCCCCGGAGCCAGTTCTTTTAACTTGCAATTGCTGTTTGTTTGCTTTTTTGTTTGCTCATGGCAGAAACTCTAAGAGCCTCCTGCTTACTGGGCATGTTCTGTGCTGCTGAGCTATATCCAGGCCCCCAAATCTCTCTTCATTATGGATACAGACAGGGACTTTACTTCTTAAATTATCCATGGCTTTATTTTACTTCTTAAACTGTCAGTGGTTGGTCACCACTAGGAAGTGGCTATCTCCAAGCCAACTAGAGACAGTGGTAGAAAGGAATAGTGCTGATGGCTTGATCATGAATTTCTAAAAATTCTAACCTCCGAACCAAGAGAAAATAAATTTTTATTATTTAAACTCATTATGGTTTATGTCTAGTTTTCCCCCCAAAGCCTCATGCAGTCATGGGGTGGGGACTTCTAGAGTTGGAGACTAACATATGATCTACCGGGATTATGAATGATCAAAAGCTGGGATTATGGGTTTTACTACTGCTGGGATTATGGGTGTGAATGTTACAGCCAGCCTCAGGCACAGAGACTGAATGTAATGTAAGTGAGACAGAGAGACAGATTCTCTCTCTTTTGCCATTATTGATCCTACTCCTCTCTTGGTTCCTCTTGCTGTTTGCCACCGCTATGAACTGCTGCTCTCTGCCCTGTACCTCTCTGCCTTGGATCCAGTAGAGTATGGACTGAAACCTCCAGTAACTGTGAGCTCAATAAACCATTCCTTCTTTCATTTTTTGTGTAGGGGTATTTGTCCCAACAAGAGAAGAGTAAGAGAACTGAGATAAAGCTGAATGCTCGCTTCTGTCTTGCTCTGGCAGCCTTAGCAATCTCATTATGAAATTCAACACACTTCGATGCCTAGAAAAGCACTGCTTCATCTTCCTAGAGCTCATTGCCTGAATTCCTGATTTACACTTCAACCTCTAGTGTCATTAAGCTGCATTGACTCCTTTCTCATCCTTGGAATTGCTTATGTACCCCATGCTCAGTCTATGTCAAGCCTTCACCCCAGGAAGTCCTTCTGACCTCTTCCTTGTGTGTACATTAGGACTTGTCTGAGACTCCCATTTAGGGTATGTCCTTGCTAACTTGGGGTCACATTAAAACACATTCCACATAGTACATCCACTGTCTGTACTGTTCTCATTACATCTGCCATGTTTTACTCAATGTATTTGCCAAATCCCCCTTAAGGTTCTTTTCAGTTAGGAACTGTCTCAGTCCTGTCTAACTGCCCAGAATTTAGTATAATTCCTGGTAAAGTATGTGAATGCAAGAGTATCTTACAAAGCTCCTTCACGGCTATATTGAGTTTATACTACCAGGCCTGGACTTGCTCAGCAACATCTAGCAACACTCATTCCACATATATCACTCTTAGTAAAGCACTTCTGCATTAAAGAAACTTTGGATATATTCAATAGTTGATAAGTACAACTTGCAGGTTTATGTCCAAGTTATTATATTACCAAACCAAATCAAATCAATCTCTTACTTTGTCTCATATAGTTTGAAATAAGTCACCTTGAGCTACAACTTAATCATTAAAAAAAAATAAAAGGGAAAACAAAGTAGATCAGGCCCTGGACATGAAGAAAAAATAAAAATAATTTAATCATATCTTGACTACAAGTAAACTACCTCCATATCACGTTTATATAGAAGACACAGCGATTAATGAAAATGTTGCTTCTTATGTTTATTCTGATTCAGGTGAAGTTGCCAGATGCTTTTGAGAAGCAGCACCATATCATCTGTTTCATAATTGTTGTGGATGCACATTTACTGCTGATACTTCTTCATTTACTATGTTTTTTTTAAATTTTACTTTCGTTTTGCCATCCTAGGGATCAAACTTAGGACTTTGTGGTTGTCAGGCAGGTGCCTATGCCACTGAGCTATCTTCCTGACCCTACTGTTGATACTTCTAAAACAGTATTAAATTCTCTCAGGATAAAATTGAGGGCTGAGGAGATAGTTCAGCAATATAAGCACATGCCTGGAAAATGCAAGGTCCTGAGTTCGATCCTGAATACCCCCTCAAAATAAGAGGAAATCAAAAACCTTTCCTTGACTGTACATACACACAAAATTACACAGAATTATTTACTCTGTGACGGTCCTGACTTTGTGAAAATTTACTCTAATAATTTCTGTGAAAGTAAAAGTCACACACAGATTTAAGGGCTTCCATAAAGCCATAATTCTTTCCTGTTAATCTCTGTGTTACTGGAAGATAGCTTTGCTAAAACCAAAATATTCTAATTTCTATAGATTAATAGATCTTATAAGTTAATGATAGTCTTGGCACTTATTTTGTATTAAGAATGAATAAAAATAATTTTAAATTATTTGGTAATTTCTATAGAATTATAGATCTTATAAGTTAGGGCCCAGTGTGATGGCTCAGTGGTCTAAAGCGCCTGCTTGGGAAAGCTTGGGCGGCTTCAAGGACCACTGTTCGATCCCCTTGGCACCACATGCTGCGCAAGCCCTGCCCTCAGGGTGGGCTGAGCCAGCCATAAAAATGAGTGAATAAACAAAGGTTCTGAAACAAGAAAAAATAAATAAATAAATAAAATTTAAAAAAAATAGATCTTATAAGTTAATGATAGTCTTGTCACTTATTTTGTATTAAGAATGAATAAAAATAATTTTAAATTATTTGGTAACTACTAAATGTTTTAGCCTCACTCTATTATAAATAAATCACACATTATGCAGTAGCTAACAATGGCTCATTTGGTATGTGTTAAAAAGGAGAATTAGAGGCTGGGGAGATAGCTCCACGGCACAAGTGCCTGCCTGGGCAGGGCAAGGTCAAGAGTTTAAACCTCAGTCCCGAAAAAAAAAAAAAAAAAAAAAGTAGAAGAATTAGAATTTTAGGCATATAACAGTGCTGGCCAAATAGCTCAGTGGATTAAAACACTTGCTTTGGCAGACGTAGGGACCAGAGGTTTGATCCCAGGTCTGCCATACCAACCTCACCCCCAGTACACAGCAAGACAGCAATTAAGACTGAGCTTGTGGGAAGCTGAACACAGGCAGATCACTGCGTCAGATCTATATAGTGAGACCCTGCAGACTCTGTAGACCTTGTCCTAAAATACAATTTAAAAAGTAATTAAATGCACATAGAGTTTTAATTATTTTATAATTTATCCTGATATAAGAAAAGGGGAATAAAGGAGCACTTAAGTTTTCATTTCCTTTTTTTGTAATTGTTGGCTAGTCATAGAACAGAGATTAATTTTTTAAATAATTTAACAAGCCACTCATTAGTTATTTTTTTCCAACAAGAATATGTGATGGTATTTCTCATTTCATGAACATTACTTTTAAAGCAAAAATACTATTTATTTGAAACAACTAAAGCTGTGATTAGCACTGAGCCTTTATCATGTTTGAAGCCAGGTCTTTCCTTCTCCTGCCCTGAGCACCTGGGGTGCGGGGATTGGAGGAGACAGCGTCCAGCTTTCAGCTCAGAATAGGACCCTTCCTCTGGACTTGCAAATTCTCTGTTACCAGGGAATGTCCCATACATGGTAGGATGGTCAGAGACCTGCCTGGCCCCTTCACACTAAATGGCACTGGCGCACTTCCAGTGGTGGCAGCCTAGATATGACAGGCATCAGCGAATATGCCATGGAAGGCAAAATCACCCCCAGAACAACTAGTAGGCCTTATGGCAATCTATATGCCCATTTGCGATGAAGGGCTTGCTCGACACATTTGCCAGAACATTGCTCGCATAGCAACAAGGGGTTTTTGACAGATATTTGAGAATGGAGATCTTCCTCCTTGGACTTATTCATCACTGAGGAGGAGGACCAAGGGTTACTGGTGTTGAAGCCAATATTTAGGAAGCTTAAGGAAGCAGCCCACCCCAAACAGCGGTGATACACAGAGATGAGTTTAGCTTGGACCTAACTGTTTATATGGTCTTCTTTCCAACATGCACTTAGTAATCTGAGGGCTTACATTTCTATGCATTTACTGATTTTGAATTAGTAGGGTTTTATCTTACTTAAAACTGAATTTTTTGGCAGACATATGTTCTACAGATTTATATTCACAATTATGCTGAAAAAGAACATTGAACAATTTGCTCATAAAAGGACAAGTCACTTTAAGTCAAAAAGGATAGTGTAAATGCCTAGGTAAGACAGTTCATAGGACTTGAAAATGATGTTTCAATGAATCTGTTTAGAAAGAAATAAATTCATTTTTCCGTTTTTATTTCTTCATATACATCTCAACAATTTTCCAAAACAATTTTTTTTATATATTTTACATAATTGAATGGTCACAGTGGAGCCCTGGAAGACTGTTCCCTACCATGATTAACATGAGAAAGAAAATTCATTTTGGGGCTGGCAAGATAGCTCAGTGGTCTGAAGCACCTGCTTTGGCAACCACAGGGACCACAGTTCGATTCCTAGCACCACATGCTGTGCCAGCTTCACCCCTAGGGCAGGCTGAGCTGGCCATAACATACAAAAATTCATTAATCAAATTTTTTTTTAATTTTAAATATTTAGTCGTAGCATATAAGTAGATACTTCTTTTCTATAGTATAGGTTCTAAATAGTCTAGGAGATATGAAATCTCTTTCCCATTGTGGATATTTGGGCTTCATGTAAGATCGTGTTCTAACATCCCACTCCAAAGCTATGGAGGTGTGTCATTATTGGAAGAATTAACAACTTGCATTCATTGACACAGCCGCTGCTTCACATCTTTAAGTGTATTCGATAGACATTAATTGATTAACAAGGGCAGTACCTGCTAATTTCTGTGGCCACTAGAAATTAGCTAATGTTTTATGTTTTAAAAACTAGGACAATGACAGAATAAAATCGAATAAGTGTAAAACTACCTTGTCCTACAGGATTTACTAAATAGTCAAAGTGAGATCTGTGCCTTGTGCAATATGAAGAGGAAAGATATCATTCTTGGAAATGGCCCACGAGATCTTTGACCCATTTGATAAAAGATAAAACAAAAACTGGAAAAAATAAAAAGTAAAAGCAATGTAGATAATTTTATTTCATGTGATTTTATTTTATTTTTGCAGGACCAGGGATTGAACTTCAGGTCCTTGTGCCTGCCAGGCAAGCTTTTATTCTACTGAGCTGTTTCCCCAGCCCCATGCAGATAATTTGGATTAGGAAAGATAAGGCTTTGTTACATAGAAATATAAACTATGGAGTGAGGATGTGAAATATAGATATAGAGATAGAGATATTTTTAATGCTTTTAGTTGTTACAAGCTCTCTCTATGCAGTTTTTTCACATAATGTTTCTCCCGTTTTCAGCCTGCCCAGCACTGGGATTACAGGTGTGCACCACCACACCTGGACTCATGGCTGGCTCAGTCCACCCTGGGGATGGGGATGGTACGGCCTGTAGTGCTGGGATTGAACTGCAGTCCCTGCGCTTATCTGAGCTTGCCTAAGTAGGCGCTTTAGTATCCCACTGGCCCAAGGCCAATTTTATATTTTTAAAACTCAACATTCCTGAGGTCAAGATTTCAAAGAAGTAACAGACATGAAACAGAAACCATCCTGGTTTTGAAAGTTAAACTTCATATGCTTTAAGAATTTTCTGAGACCGAAAGTCCATCATCCAGATGCCACAAAATAAGAGTTAAAAATAAGAGCAAGAAAAATATTTACAAATATTAATACATCCAACCTTTGTTTGCAGTGTATTCTTAATGTTTCCATTCTGACTTACATAGCGAAACCAGCATTTCATAAATCCAGAATTATTTCTCTTACTCAATATTGGACAATGGCATAATATCATTTACCTCCTGACACAGAAAGCACCACACAGCATATGATGCTTTTCCCATGTAGAAAAACAGATACATCTATGCAAATAACAAGCTTGAGAAGAGGCATTTTGTTTCTTAATGGCTCAGAGGCAACACATAAAGGATGCATGACCTGGGTTTCAAACTAAAGTATGTGGCAGAATTTTCAAAACACATGCCCCAGCCTACAATATAAAGGTCAGAGATCTGAAAACCAAGTGGTGGTTTTTAATATCTTCCTAAAATTGATGTAATTTTAATCTATAAGAATCTCTATCCTTTTCTCAAAATTACTTAAGTTTATAAGTAATATAAACTTTTTACATGTAGATAATGATCACACTCAGCATAAGGAAGTTGTGCCTCCACATTTTATACCTTGATTCTTTCCTCTTCTGATTTTTCTCTCCTCTCTTTAACCCTTCTCTTGTAAAAAGTATCTATCCAGTTTTTGAGCAGTCCATTTTCAGTTGATTTTCCATTTTAAATCATAAACTACTTAAGTTTTTTAAAAATTCAACAAATAATTTGATGATAAACTTTTTCTTTCTTTTTTATGTTTTAAAGAAACTAGAATAGTGAAAAAATTAGAAACAATACAAGTAATAGGAATTCAACAATAGTTGTTGCATTGTATATTGTTGTCTTCAAATTAGCTGTCCATATTAGTAGATAGATGCAAACAAGAAAATTGGTCTAAAATGTTATAAAAATCTTAAAAAAGGAGAGAAAAAATAAGCATTAACTGCTTCAAGAGACAAGCAGAAAGCAATATAATTATCCAAGCTATCCTGTACATTCACATATATCTCTTTTTCCAACACCTTCTTTTTTTCTTTTCTCCTTTCCCTCAGCCAGTTGCTTCTTCCCTTTAAACAGTTTTTCCCTTTCACAGTATCTATTACACATTCCAGATTTTATTTAGTCTTTTAATTTCTTATATGAGTGAGACAATACCATGTTGGCACATGCAGATCTGAGTTTGATTTCTGGTTATGTCCATTTACCTACAAAAGACTCAAGTTTACGTTTTTTCCTTAAAGCTAAATAATACTCCACTGTGTAAAAATAGCACATTTTTTATCCATTCCTCTGTTGTTCGGCATGTGTGTTGTTTCTAAGGTTTAACTATAAGAAATTTTGCTGCTATAAATATGGTTGTGAATATATCACCATGGTATGATGTTTTCAGTTCTTCTGGAAAAATATTCCATAGGGCAACAGCTAGGTTGAACTGGATGCCTAATTCTAGTTTTATAGAAATCTCCACATTGGTTTCCATGGTGGTTGCACCGGTCTACAGTCCCACCAACCATGGAAAAGGGTTTGTTTTCCCCTCAGCTTCTCCAGTATTTGTTATTGGCTGATTTCTTGATGCTGGCCATTTTTTTTTTGATGTAAGATGGGATTTCATCATTGTTTTAACTTGCCTCTCTTGAATGACCAATGTATTCATTTTTATATATTTCTTTTTTACTTGTATTTCTTCATCTGAGAGGTGTATATTCTTTTCAGATCCACATATTTTGTCTGAGTTTTGAACTTGGGACATGGTTTTTAGAAAATTCTTTATATGTTCTGGATGGAAAGCCTTTGTCTCAGGGATTTTTCTTTCTCCTGGCAAAGTAAAACATTAAAAAAATGGGCCAGGGAGTTAGCTCAGTGGCCTAAGCATTGGTCTCATAAATGCAAGGCCCAAGTTTGATTCCTGGAACTGGACAAAAATAAAGTTAAAATAATAGTTCAACTCAGAATAAAAATATAGGATCATAATTACTCTTGGGCTAATAAATTTACCTGTTCATTCATCAGTGCTATAATTGGACTTCTATGTATATAATTTGTGTATGTGTGTGTGTACATATATGTCCACCATACTGGTGTACTACACATTGTTTCAGAGCTGCTATCCTAACGATCCTTCACATTCATGCTAAAACTAGCAAAGCAAAATATTATCCAATTATTTCTCAGAAAAACTGTGTTACATCAGAGAAGAATACGGAGTAGAAATGATTTTGCAGTTTCCTTTTGTCATTTGTTGGGTACATCATTTTACATAGATTTCCCATATATATATATATATATATATATATATATATATATATATGTCAGATACAGATCTGATAACATTATATCTGAATTATCTTTTATACAGTATGAATGAATATGTGACATTTATATACATGTTATATGTTTCACAAATTGAACTGTAGAAGAAATGGTTTTAGTTTACAAGAGGTTCGCATTTCATCCCAATATCTTTGTAGGCTTTGGCTGTCTACATTGATTCATGTGTCTCCACTTCTATAACATTCACTAAATATTAGACTACAAATTATGTTGTCACAATTATAATATGGACATTATAACTGGCACGAAAAAGCTATTGGAAGAAATAACTAAGTTGAAAGGCATTTGCAAGACTCTGTTTTCCTCAGAACACATCTTGAAAAATAACTGAGCACCTGACCTCCTCAGGCCAAGGTGATCTGCTTGGGTTCCTTGGCAACGTGAAAGGCCTTTTATTTTTATTTTTGTGATGTATTTGGTACAGGGTCTCACTATGCAGAGGCAACTCATAGTGGTCCTGTTGTTTTCAGCCTCCCCGGTGCTGGGATTACAGGCGTGTGCCACCATCCCAGACTCGGTGGGTGGCTCAGCACAGCTGGGGTGGGGTTGGCAGGGCATGTGGTGCTAGGAACTGAACTCTCATCCCCATGCTTGCCTAAGCCAGTGCTTAGGCTTATGGGCTATCTTGCTGACCTTAAAATGTCTTCTACTGTGACAGATTTTTCAGGTGCTAATTTGTGATAAGAAGTACATTTTTGGGGCCCGGCGGGATGGCTCAGTGGTCTAAAGCAACTGTTTGGGAGAGCTTGGGCGGCTTCAGGGACCGCGGTTCGATCCCCGGCACCACATGCTGCGCCAGCCCTGCCCTCAGGATGGGCTGAGCCAGCCATAAAAATGAGTGAATAAACAAATAAAGGTTCTGAAACAAGAAAATAAATAAATAAATAAAATTTTAAAAAAAAAAGAAATACATTTTTGTCACTCTAATTTCCAAGTCCCTAAAGCAAAATAATTCCTACTATCTTAAAGTTAGTAAGTAATGAAATGGTTCTTATATAATTTTATACCATATTATAATAAAAACAAGACCATTTTTGTTTTGGGGAGAGAAATAGGATATAAAGTAATTTCCATACAATTTAGAAATATGCACATATAATAAATATATCAGAGACTCATTTAAAATGTATCACATCTAACAAATTTCAAAGATGTAGCACATACAAATAGAATCTTCAAGAGAGAATAGAATATTATCTTTAATATAATACTTATACTGATAAAGGATTATCATAAATTTTTCATATAAGACTGATATACTAAATTTGCTAAGGAAATTCAAATGTCTATGAGCACATTAATATGTAATGGTAAAATACACAGAGTTGTTTAGATGAACACTAGTGAAGATTTGAGATCAAAGGAGCTCTAAATAATTCAACAACGTCAATAATCGCAGGCAAAAAGGTTCTGCTCAGTTCAATTACTAGCTGCTCACCTTTGAACAAACCAACATCCATCTATCCTCTGATTTTATGTAGCAGCTATATCTCTTCATTACTTTTGATATATGCTGGCTTCTTGTGTACTGTGATGTGCCTGGAGACGTATCCTCTGGTGAGCCATTTTTTTTTCTCGCTATACTGACAAGTCTATGAAACAGTTCCAAATGTTTATTTTCAGAGATTGACAGTGCTGATAATTATGAGTACTGGCATTTTTGGATAGGCCTGAAGTCTTTTTGAGCCAAAATGCAAACATATATTTAGATATCAAAATTAGCACATATGCCTTAAAGAACACATATTTGCTTTTATTCTTTGGTAATAATAATTATATAAACATGATTCACATAACTTCCTGCTATACAGCAGATAAATAGCAAATTTAGTGTATACCATTAATAAGTTATACATTTTTGATAATGAGATAATTAGGGTAATAATTATTTCCCAACACCTTGACAAATAGCATTTATTTTTAACTAATTATATTGATGCATTTGGAAAGAATTAAAATAAATTATGTAGAATGAGTTATTAAGTATATTTTATTCAATAATAGTTTAGGTAATAAAAATAAATCAAAGCTTTGGTTGATATAGACGTAGTACTTAGGGAGAGAAATTTGACAACATATTTTTTAGAATATCTCATTTTTGGTAAGAAAAACAATTCAGCATATTAAATAAGAATAAACTAAGTAATAGAACCAAGTTATTACAATGTGGAACAAATGAAAATTATACTTTCATTTTTATAATTTATTAGAAAAACTTTAATGATGATTTTTTCTCCATAAAATCACACAAAACATTAGTAATTACACAGCATCCCATCACACATCTAAGTTGGGTTTAGAAAAGTTAGTATGCTCTACACCTCAAAGACTGTGAGTGTGGGGACATGCCTCTGTGGCACAATGCCTACCTGACAAGGGCAGATTCCTGAATTTGATCCCTGGAACACAGAAGAAAAGAGCAAGCACTACTGGTTGTGGTGGTACCCATCTTAGCATAGCACGTCTGCATGTTAACAACACAGCACCTTATCAAGACTGAAAAGCAAATAAGAAGTAGAAAGGCCTGGGGATGTAGTTCAATGCAAAAGGCCTCATTTTAATTTACAGTACCAAAATAATGAACAGAAAAAGGATCCAGTAGATGCTATTTCTAATCATGAGTCTCACTGTTTCTAAGTTTATATATTTGGTGACATCAGTTTTCTTCATTTGCATGAATGATATAAGTTTCAAATGACACATCCACAAGCCAGTAATCACATCTTGATGCAGGAAGTCGAAGAGCTGGGGTGGACTGTGCTAGAGCATTTACAACAATGAGTTAATGAGAATGGCCATATGTCAACCCCTTCAGAGCATAAGGCTGTGGGGCTCAGTGACTTCTCATGAAGCCCTGAGTCCTCAACATTCCATTAACTCCCACTCTGCCACACAAGAACAAGGACTCCAACTCACAAATGCTGCAGAAACAACCTAATCTAAAGCATAGCATATTCCTTAGATAATTCATTTTATTCTCTATCTTATTATTCAGAAATATCACATTTTTAATTTTTGTTTATTTTGTCTAAATATTATTTTAGCTCTCAGTTTCTACAGAGAATATAAAATTACCTAAAATGCTGAAGATACCAAAATAACTATAACTATAGTGATCACTTCTGTAAATGAATAGACTTTTGCATATACTGTTAGTTCCTGCAAACACTAAAGTAATTGTTATGGTTTATGGTTAGTCTAGCTGTAGCCCTAAAGCCTCATGCAATCATGGGGCAGGGACTTCTACAGATTGAGACTTGACTCATGAGTAACTGGGATTATGTGTTTCAATACTGATGAGATTATTGGTCTGAATACTGCTGGGAATTATAGGTGTGGCCTCACAAGGATAGGTTAAGGCAGAGAGCCTGATGTAATATAAAGAGAGACAGAGAGACAAACTTGCACTGTTGCTCTCTGCTCCCCTGGTTGGTCAGTTGCCTATTCTGACACTATGAACTGCTGGCCTCTGCATTGTGCCTCTCTGCCTTGGATCCAGCAGAGTATGGACTGAAACCTCCAGTAACTGGGAGCTAAATAAACCTTTCCTTCCTTCATTTTGAGTGTCGGGTATTTGTCCCAGCAATGAGTAAAAAGTAACTAAGACGGTAATCAATAGATTTTTAAATGCACTTAATGCAGGGCCTACAGGGTCTCACTACACAGATCAGATTCATAGTGATCCTCCTTTTTTCAGCCTCCCAATTGCTGGGATTACACATGCGAACCACCACCCCAGTCACAATCACCGTCTCAGCATACCCAGGGGGCAGCGCCAGCACAGCACACCAGGGATTGAACCCCAGTCCCAGTGTTGGCCTAAGCAGGTCCTTTAGTCTACTGAGCTAGCTGGTTGGCCCTCTCATCAATAGATTAATTCACTGATCTTCATGAGTGAATCTGCTCTTGTCAGTGGGGCCTACCAGCACTTGGCCACTAGGCATGCCCTTGACGGGTCTCCACTTGCTTCCATTGTACCCTTTGGCCACAATGTGTCTGCCATGGACTGAAATGACCACAACTCTAAGCCAAATTAAACTTCTCTTTTAAATTGCAGGTGTCAGGTATTGCATGCAAGCTACAGGAATGCTGATAATATAAAGTACAATTTTCAGGTGGAAGCTCTCATACTAACTTTCCTATGCAGTAGTCTTCTATAGTTTCATTTAGTTGATTTTGTTCTACAGTGTTCTCCATAATGGAGATACACGCCACTGACACAGCCAGATAAAAACGATCACCAAAAATTTAAGAATGTCAAGAAGCAGCTGCCAAAAATATGTAAAATTCTGTTTTTACTACCTGTTTTTAAATGAGTTTTACAATCTCTTTTTAGATTTTTTAAGTGATTAGTATTATTTAAAAAAAAAATCTTGAAAGTAATTATAAATTTTAAAAAGTCTTTTATTATACATGCACACACACACACACACACACACACACACACATATATATATATATATATATATATATATATATATATCCTCGTACACTTGACTTGTGTATCTAGAATATCATGATAGGACTATGACTCTAATCATTTAAAACTAAACATAACAAGGTTGCTATCACTTCTTTTATTTTATTTTTTATTTTATTTATTTATTTATTTATTTATTTATTGTCTTTTTGAGACAGCGTCTCGCTATGCAGTTGAAGCTGGCCTTGAGCTCACTTTTGTAGCCCAGGCTGGTCTTGAACTCGCACCAATCCTCCTGCCTCAGCCTCCCGAGTGCTGGGATTACAGGCGTGCACCACCACGCCCGGCTCTCTTTATTTTAAAGATAGACATATAATTTTATAGATTGAAATATACAAGTTAAGAGTAACTTTGGTAATTTTCAGTTACAATGATTACAACTGATTAACAGGAATCACTGAGTCACACAAGTCATCTTCTTTTCAAAATAACTTGTTAATTATAAATATATAGTTGATTTAAACCAAAATAATGGATACCGTGTTGCACAAAATTAATGAAAATAAAAAAAAATATTTTCCATGTAATAGAGAAAAATATATAATGCAATTGCTTCATTAAGCTTTGGTTATGGCCTGAATGCATTTCCAGAGGGATCATGTATTAGAGCACGACGGTGACCCTCTGAAAGCTGGCAGTGATACAAATAGCCTCTGGTGGCATGCACATGTTAGGTCCACCATGACTCGACTAGAACCTATGTCCTTCATCCGTACATGTTCAGAAGTCACAGAGCCTTGAAGAGGTGGAGCACAGTGGGTGGTGGTTAGGTGACAGCGGTGCTGTCTTAAGAAGGGATCAATATACTTCCTGAAGGACCTCAGCCAGATCTGCACATGGCTAGTTCCTCCACCATGTGGTCATCTTGGGAGTCACCCAGAGGGTTGGCCCAGTGTTTGGACTCCACAGTCACCAGGATGGAGAACAAAATGAACATTTTTAAATTTATGCTCTACCTAGTCTCTAATATTATCTTCAAGCAACAGAAGCAGGGCTAACACATTGCTAAAAGAAGTGCACTTTCACTTGTAATTTTCATTTCATAAGATTTCTTTTTGTTTTTAAAATTTTATTTATTTATTTATTTATTTATTTATTTATACTTAGACTGCTAAGCTATCTTCCTGGCCTTGATGACTTCTCTAGCATTTTAAATTATGAAAAATCCCAGAGGTATCCAGTTTATGTCTATATTATAAGTTATATGTTACATCCGATAAATGTTTTTTTTTTTTTAATTTTTATTTATTTTATTTTTTTCTTGTTTCAGAACCTTTGTTTGCTTATTCACTCATTTTAATGGCCGGCTCAGCCCACCCCGAGGGCAGGGCTGGCGCAGCATGTGGTGCCAGAGATCAAACTGTAGTCCCAGAAGCCACGCAAGTTTTCCCAAGCAGGCGCTTTAGACCACTGAGCCATCCCGCCGCGCCCCGATAAATGTTTTATATTGCCTGGATCCATGCATAGGTGTCAACAACTTTACTTACTATGGCTTCTCTTTACCTATGCCTTCATCAGTATAATCATCAAGGAAGTGGTTTCGGCAGCACTATTGAGAAAACAGTCTCGACCTTGAGTAATTTTTAAAAGGAGGAAGGGCATGACTCATTGAAGCACCAACCTACTATGCGAGTCACTGGCTTCAAATCTGAGCCCTGCAAAGACACAGAACAACAGAGACCAACTTCCTGCATAACAAATTTCCATGCACTCTGGGTATGGCTGCTATAAAACGTGAACTTTCCTTATGAGCAAATGTAGTGGATTGACAAGTGGTGGTCAACTTATAACAGGCAGTTGAACTGAATCAGTGTGGCACTGGGCGAGGGAGGCCCCCCTGAGGATCAACAAAATGAAAAGAAGAAGTGCAGAGGGACGGGTGGAGATGTTGGTTCTTCTAGAGGAGCCTCCAGTTGGAATTGGGCACATCATGATAGGCTCTGAGTCCTCAGCTGGACTCATACAGGACATTCACATGGGATCAAGGCCCTCAGCCGAATTCTTTGGTCTTTACCAGGTGCACAGATTTCTGGCACTTTTTGTGCTTGACTCTTTGGGTGACTATTATAAAATTATCCTATGCATTATTTGATAATTTTTATTAAGTTATTACTAACAATTATTAAATTGTTTTTCTTGTAATGCCTGACCAAGACACCAAAGAATAGCCAACACAGTTCTGCTTAGTTTTCATCATAAGTTGTTACAAAATATTTAAGACATTCAGTAAACACTTTGCTTTAGCCAGCATGTATGGCAGTGCACATCCATAAACAGCACTCTGGAGGCTGAATTAAAAAGAACTCTGCAAGTGCAAGGGAGCCTGGAATGCAATGGGCTCAAGCTCAACCTGAACAGCATGCCAGACCATGTCTCAAAAACCAAAGTGTTTGTTTTTTGAACTACCCATATGTACCAAACAATTTATTTCCAAATAAGAAGAAATATAGTATTTGGTAGAATTTAATGAACAAATTTTCATAATTGAAAGCAGCCAAAATATTAGTAGAATTAGCAGAGAAGTGATAAATAAATGCTCTCCAGACAGAAACATTCCTTTTTGTTCATATACTCTATACCTTCATTGCAGGAATGAGATTTATTGTACATCTTTCCTTTCTTGTTTTAAACATGCACGTAAATAGCACTGCTGCATCAATACATCATTAATGATAGTTTCCATGGGGATATGCTCTCTTAATGCATAGGACTTGGGATCAAATGAAACATTCTTTATATGAAGATTTGCTCCCCCTTTTATTATCTGTAAGAGAAATACAGCACAAAATCTAAAGGATCTATCAAAGGTGCAAAGCAGAGTACCTGAATGGAAAAACATAGATAGATAGATAGATAGATAGATAGATAGATAGATAGATAGATAGATAGACAGACAGACAGGAGAGACAGAGACAGAGAGAGACAGAGACAGAGACAGAACAGAATATTTACTAGGCCAGATTAACACAAAATTACAAGTGCTGTCTCTTCTTTTACCATTACTCAACATTTTTTAACTTTTCCAGGAATGAATACAATGGAAACCAAAATCTTCTTTGTAAACTCCAGATATAAACTGAACTAAGACTTTTCAGGAAGGTGAGAAGCAATTCTATCTTTTTCTTTCAAAGTTGTGGATGCTTGGGCCCAGCGGGATGGCTCAGTGGTCTAAAGCGCCTGCTTGGGAAAGTTTGGGCGGCTTCAGGGACCGCGGTTCAATCCCCGGCACCACATGCTGCGCCAGCCCTGCCGTCAGGGCGCGGGCTGAGCCAGCCATAAAAATGAGTGAATAAGCAAATAAAGGTTATGAAACAAGAAAAACATAAATAAATTTAAAAAAAATTCTTAAAAAAAAAGTTGTGGATGCTATTAGAGCATGTGAAAATATATTATTAAAACATTGCTAAAACTCAGATTTCTCATTTGAATAGAAAAAAATATGCATTTATCTTCTTTTTATTTAAAAATTTAAAAGCTTAAATATATTTTAAGATATTTTTAAAAAGCAACATATTCATATCTATGCCAGTAGAAATAACTGTCAATATTTCTTTCCATGGTCCCTTCACTACAAAGCTCACCAATGTAACTTGATTTCAAGCATTTTATAGCTTAAAAATTAGCTATTAAGGACATGAAGGCATAGGCCTGTAATCCCTGCACTTGGGAGGCCAAGGCAGGAGGGTCATTGCAAGCAGAAGGCCAGCCTAGGCTATAAAGTGAGAGCAAGGCCAGCCTGAGCTGCCTAGTAAACCTCTGTCTCAAAAAGACAACAAAATATAACACAACCTTCCCCAAATGATAAAAGTACAAAGGCAAAGTAATTAGTCACTTTATGGAGTACAGAAGGTAACAAGGATTAACAGTAATTGGAGTAGGAATCTTATTGCAATGACCGAAAACATTCAGAAGCAGACTCATTGTGCTGTTTGTGTTGCCTGGTAAATTCATTAGTAAATTACTGTACACCTGATCTGAGTGGTACACAAAAATGCTTCAGAGCAGTTGACAAATACTGCATCCAACTTCATAAAACAGGTATATAATGGGACACAAAAGATTAATTAGAAGTAGATAAAATAAATATATTAAGAGAGGCCAGACATAAAAACATAGATACTGTAAAACTCCATATATGTGAATTTCCCAGTGGGCAAAATTCATTTAGGTAGTGTAGAGCTGGAATAGAACTGAGGTACAGTGGCTGAAGACAGCTCCTGGGAGCTCCTCCGCAACACTGTTGTCTGTCTGTGGGTTCCTCTAGTGGGCAGCTACCTGGACCATGACTTGATTTGAACTGCACATGTGAGACATGAAACTTGCTACATCACTTCCGTAGTGAGCCGATATGCATGTCCATACATGTACACCTGGACACATGTTGGCTCCTAATGCTTTCAACTTGTAAAGCAAACGTAGCTGCTTGTAAGGTAAGACTTGTTGCAACACACCATGAAATGCAAGTGAGGAATATGTATACTAAAAGACACATTGGCATTGATTCTGCTCATTATATTTTCCCTTGTTTGAACACAGTAATCCTTTCCTTGTTGCCACTGTCTGAAAGCCCTGCACGTCCTGTTTGGTGAGTGACAGTGCACTCTTGTGGCTTCTTTGATGTCCTGAATCTATTACAAAAATTATGTTTTATGATCAGGTTGACTTTGAAGAAGGGTAAGGAGTCACACGGTGTCAGAGCCAGTGGACAGTTGTATGAGGGTGCCCATCCTGGTTAATTCTCCTTGCCTGACAGCCCGCAGCAGGTCACCAGTGTTCTGCTTATACCTTGAACAATGCTCACTAATGAGGACTTGAGAACTGCTTTAGACAGTGATGGCAGTGATGCAATAAGGGTGTTTGGAATGAAGGTGGCTATTTGGAGGGGGATTTACAGCAATTTACCTCATCTAGAAATCATTTTTTTAAATTTAAGCATTCAGAATGTATTTTGAATGCCTCTTAAATTTGACACTAAACCACAAAAAGGCTGCATAAAATATCAACACAAGTGATATTCAAATTTCCCTCATTTACATGTTTTACATGACCAACTTAAATTAAGGACTCCAAAGGCTGGCAGTATAGCTTAGCACACTAAGGCTTGTGTAGGTAAGCCCAGGGGCCAGGGCTCGACCCTGGCACCACATGCCAAGCCGAGCCTGTCCTCAGGCCCAGTGAGCAGGTGATGGAGTTCGGTCATGGTGGGCCAAGCCTGTAATCCTAGCATTAGGGAAGCAGAAATTATGAGGATCACTATGAGACTGGGCTGTGTAATGAGATCCTGCACAAAAACAAAACAAAACAGACAAAACAATAACAGCAAGGACAAAAAAAAAAACAACAACAACAAACCTTAAATTAGTCACTCCACTTGAGCATTACCTCTTACATTGCTTTCCTTTCCTTTCATTTCCAGTAGTAAAGTTCAAGCTTGAGTATTATCAAGCAAAACCAAAGCTTTAAGGGTATGTCTACCTCACCTGCAAAGAGTGCTGTGAGACAGCAAGGGCTTGCTCCTAAGCAGTGGCAGACGAGGGTGAAGATTCAGGGTGGGGGGAGTGGTGGCAGATCCATGCAGAAGCAACGCCATGACAGACAGTAGGAGCAAAGGGTTACAGGAGCGAGTCTCTTCCCTCGTATTCCTTCATCGCGTTTCTCCACTTACTTATCTACGTCATTTTGGTCTTGTCTCACTTCATTAATGCTTCCATAGTGGAAGGAAGTGCTCTATTCCTCTCCAATGATGTACTGTCTAATATCCGTTCAAAGAAATCTCCTCCGATTTGAATAAATGCAAGTGAGATAAAATAAAATGATGAGCGAAAGATATACTTGTGGGGTTTCTATCTGTAAAAATTAATTTTTAGGGCCACAAACAATGGTTGATTTATTTAAACATTACACACAGGTAAATCATACTTGCATCCTATGGTATTTTAAATGTCGCTTGAGTTAATAATTGGGCTATTCCCATTAATAACTACAGGTAAAGGATAACTTAGTTCTACATGCAAAATTTCTGAAGTCATTCAGTTGATGCCAGTAATTTTCATATATAGATTCCAAAACTTGGCAAAAATAAAATAACTCTGAAAAGCATATATATAAATTACAAAGAACAGAAAACAACAGGGTGAAGAAAGCGTTGAAGGGGCATAACCAAATTAGAAAAAATTCATTTAAAAATTAAAAGTTGGTTTTATATAACATCAGTAGAGGCTTGCCCTCTAGAAGCTGATGCTAGATATACAGATCTGCAGGTATGGGAATGTTTAGAGGCAAAAAGAACTGCATCGGGCCCTCACGAAGAGCAGGAGTTCAGTGACGATAAAAAACTGTTTTGGGGCCCAGCAGGATGGCTCAGTGGTCTAAAGCACCTGCTTAGGAAAGCTTAGGCAACTTCAGGGACTGAAGTTCGATCCCTGGCACCACATGCTGCACCAGCCCTGCCCTCAGGGCAGGCTGAGTCGGCCATAAAAATAAACAAACAAACAAACAAACAAACAAAAGTTCTGAAACAAGAAAAGAAATTTTAAAAAAGAACTGTTTTGATTTTTGACCAAGTACTTTAGCATTATAATAATTTTTAGAGAAAAAAAAAAGTGAGGGTCATTGAGGCACTGGGCTGTGGACAGAATGAACCTGTGGATCTGAGAACAGGGAGTGAGCCTCTGTGTGTGTGTGTGTGTGTGTGTGTGTGTGTGTGTGTGTGTACATGTTGGAGGTTGAATCCAGGTCCTTGTACATGTTAAGGACAAGGTGTTACCAAAACGAACAGTGAAAAAAAGTGTGGTGAATGTCTCACTTTTTTAAAAAATATTACCATAAAAGAGAGGTGGCTGTTAATCCCTTTCAAAATATTTGCCTTAAGTTCTAATGCACATCCATTCTTGCCACTTCCTAAAACAGTTCTGGAAGTCCTTTTGATATCATTACAATGCATGATAAAACAAAGTAACTACTACCTATCATCTAAGGGTCAGGAAAACTCTTGCAGCCTTCATAGTGTGACCTCCTCTTTATTCATTGGCCTGGTACCATGCAAACTCTAGCTCTTCTCCAAAGTAAAATGGCCAAAGAAGTTAAAAGTAGTGTAAGTGCCTGTCTGGCAAGCATAAGAATATGGGTTTGATTCCCTGTATCACATGCCATGCTGGCCCTAGAAACCCAGACACTGTGCTGGTCCTGAAACCAAGCATGGTGGTGTGTACCTTCAATCCCAGTGATGGGGAGCTGCAGCAGGAGGATAACTAGGAGTCTGAGTTGCATAGTGAGACCTATATTCAATAAATAAATAAATAAAATAGTTTCATGTTTCTTCTTGCCTTTGGTCCCTAATGTATGAGGGTGAAATAAGTCTGACAGAAGGTATAAAGGCTTTTTAAAATGAAGTTATGCCAAGATTTAGTGATAATGCATTTTCATACTCAGCAATAATCTTCCCATAAAATACAAAAAAAAAATTAAATCCTGAAATAGCCTTTTTCTACAAGTCTGTATGTCAAAGAACATATCACACAAAGATATTCTTTTAAAAAGTTTTGGATTTGTCATAACTGAATCTGCCAGATTATTAATGTTATATTTTCCCACATTTCATGACTGTTGGCATTACTTAATACACTATGTGTGGCATGGCAAAGTGGCCAAGTTGATTATAAAGCAGCTAAGGTGGCCTGTTCCATCCCACAGGACACAATGGATTTCTTCTCCCCAAGAGTGAGGCCCTTTGCTTTTGACAAGTATAAATATAGTTCAAGTGCAAAAGAGAGAGCTGCTTCCCTGGAGAAAGCACCACAGCTATTTCAGCCAGCTGACAGGTCTTCCTTATGCCAGGATCACCCCCTCAAAGAAGTCACTCGGGGTGCAGAAGCTATTTCACACTGCAGGCTTGTCACTTTTTGCATGCATTCCATATCAAAAAGATCTGGTATATTTTTTACAATAAATACAGGATTAGAGGTTTATTTTGGATTTACTTACTAATGTCAATGAAATGACTAAAACTATTTCAGTGAAACTCTTACAGAGATGCAAGAGCTGATGAAGGCACTATTTGTACTGTATTACATGGAAACCTAGTCACAGAAAATGAAAATCTTTTCCACAACCTACACTAAAGCTAGTAGCAGAATCCAACTTTCGGCTCTCTGAGAAATAAATTAAAACAACGACATAATCATAGAGAATAATCTATCCCGATGTCAGAAAATTCCTTTGGAGAAACCAGTGCAGCACCTACATGCAGCAAAATGCATTTAGACAGACCTGAGGGAGGTCACAGGGTGAAGAGAGACACACAGGAATGGCGAAGTGCAACCAAAATGTCATCAATGGAATTCCTAAGGGCAGAATCCTCTGTGTGACTAGCACTGTCTTTCGCATGAGCCATCATGACTTTAACAGCAGACAAAAACCTCAGACACCTCAGACTCTTGAGCACCGAAAACCTCGCATTTGATCATATGGTTCTATATTACATAACAATGATTTTTAAATTTTGACAATTTATTATTTGCATATAAATATATTATCATATATCATATTTTTAGACAAATAGAACAGAAAATGCTTTCTTAAATCATTCCTTGCACTGTACCCTATATTTGCTTGTTTGTTTCTGGGGATCAGTCCCAGGGCCTTACAAATGCTATCACATTTATATTCAGACCTCAATTTGCTTAGCTGTATACTTGTTAAAATTTTCTCTATATTTTACAAACTCTTTAAGTAATAGAAAGGATAAAAATTATTGAATAAAAATCCTCATGAGAACATAATCGTACTCAATTAAATGAAATTAATTCATTGTGTAAGTCACTTATTATTTAAAATTACTTTGGAAAAGTAGTCCGACAGTATGAGGACTTATACTGAATGACTTCACTGATTTCTGAGGACAGATTATACTGGTGAACAAACACTTAGCAGGTACATAATTTACTCAATTTTTCAGGAAAATTAATTAGTAGTAGGCATAGTGGCCGTATGAAAGGCTGAGGCAGGAGGATAACAAGTAGAAACCCATTCAAATAAATTTAGCAACACAGGAAAACTCTACCTCAAAATAAGTAGAAAAAGGGCTGAGTAGTTGGCTTATTTTAAAATCCTGAGTTCAATCCTCTGGACTGTATTAAATGAAAGCAAAAATGTATCATAATTTTATTCTTCTATTTTATATGTTTCTATTTACCAGTCTTACTAGAATTAAGGACTTTTCCTTTCTATTCAGCCCTATCACAACATATATTAATTTGTTATTTTAATAAGGTAATATTTCATATAATTTAAATTACTAGATTTTATACACTAGATAGCAAGTAAATGCCTGTATTTTGATTAATGATCACAAAAATTATCCATTAATCAATTCATATTTTTTTTTCTTTCTTCCTATATCATTACAGTGTAATTGTTAGCAAAGTCTTTTCAATCACTTTTGGAGAAAATTCTGATTTTGAAAGTTGTGAAAATATATCTAGCCTCTCAGATAACAAAGCCAGTTCTAAAGAACACTTACAAAATAATAACATGCAGACTAGGTTATGAAAGAATAAAATATCAATGAATGTTAGTCTTTGAAATGCATAATTTCTACCATTAGTATTTTGGTGATTTGAAGAATAGCTACTTATTGAAGAGCCAATTCTTGCTGTCCTAAGACTCAGGTATGCATGGCATTGTGTTCTCACGCCTACATAGCACCATGGCGGAAGTTCATGCTGTACTCCTAAAGATAAGAGAGTAGCCGGGTCATACCTCTGAGACATAATCTTATAGGCATCGGGCAGGTAACATCGGATGTTTTCCATCTGCGCTGGGTCCGAGTCACAGATCTTATCGTCGGTCCTCCCATAGTTGGCACTTTCAATCATGATGACATCGGTCCCAGGACAGCGGAGCTCGATGGGGTAGCTCTCGCAAGACAGCTCCCTGCGAACCACGGCCATGGGGATTGGGGCACGGCTGAAAGCTGTGGGGAGAAGACCAGATGTCAGGGTTCCACGCACAGGGTGGGCAGGTGAGGGTCTGGCACTTTAGGCTTGGAAATACAAGAGATAAAGCAGTGAGGATCGCAATTTCAACAAAGAAGGGTGTTACTCCCTTCCTATAATGGTTATTTCTAGGGGACCTGCAGCTTAGCTCAGTTGTTTGTTTAAGCATCTACGTGGGCAAACGGAGTCAGTTACAGGGGACTGGGGCTCGATTCCCAACTCCACAAGCCTTATAAGGGCTGCAGGAAAGGCAACCTGAACCAGCCAAAAAAGAAAGACAGAAAGAAAAAAGTTCTATAATTTTTGTTTGTAAATCTAACAAAAGGGGCCTAGGGGATAAAGCTAATGCAAGATCCTGATTTCAATCCATGGTTTTAAAAACAAACAAACAAACAAAAACTAACAGAAGCAATTACTTTATGAAAATATCTTTTTTTTTTTCTCTTAAGTAGAAAAAAGTGCTCTGGATTCTTTACTATAGTTTTGACTGGTATATGAGATTATGAATATACAGAAATATATATCTCCTAATTTATAAACTAGGTAAGTCACAGAGTTCTTTCTTGTTTCTTGTGTCATTCTAAAAGGATCATAACCATAAAATGACACTGTTGTTGACTTTAAATATTTTACTTCAACTTTCCAAGTTTCACCATTTTAGGTAATAGCATAATCAGTACACTTCATAATTTAGCTGTCAAAATATACAAGTGCTTTAAGAGAATAAAGGTTTGTCTGGAAAAATACTATATTTTCTGTTCACTCGCTTGGCAAGTCTCCCTCCCCCATGAAGGGGAGGTGGTGCCCCACTGCAGTCTGGGCACCTGACTGTCAGGGTCCTCTATGCAAAAACAGTCGTGCTATGCGGGCTTCTGCTGTGCTCTGCCACATCTTACTCAGAAATTTTACTGAAATGATGCCCTATGTGTTTTCTGATACTTTGTATAATTTTCCTCAATAACTCAATGACATATGATGAAAAACTTTCCATCTCTGGGTATTATTTCCTTCATTTTTAGAGCAACTATAGCGGGTATAATGTAACTATATGTATACATATAAATATGATATATAAATAGTAAATTTAAATATATATAAATATCATATATATGTAACATATATAGCTATATGCAAATGTAGTTAAATACATGTTTAAACATATATACATATAATTATATAGAAATATATAAAGTATCCATATATAATGAATCCATAAATTATAAAGGATTCAATACATGCAAAATCAAAAAATCCATCATGTCTCATTACAATAATAAATAAATTATACATACTTAATAAATCAAATAAGCATACATTTAAGGAATAATATAATAAATGACAATTTCACTATAAAATAAGCTTCTAGGAAGATCTCAATGTTTTGGGCTATAATATTATCAAAAAGTATAAATACACCTATATACCTTGGAAATAATATCATCACCTAAATATATTTTATGATATATTTCTATCATCTAAATTGATGGGTCAAACAACTAACAGATTTAAATTTCAACAAATATCAACTGATTAAAAAAAATAAATAAAAATATATATGTCCTCCAATAGTACTTCCTTCTTCAAAAGTAAATATTATCAGTTCCTTTAGAGTTTGAAAATCTGATGGAATGGTATATTTTATATTGACTCACAATTGAGTACATTTTGGTTTTCTCCCTTTAATATTACTTTGATCTTTGAATTGTTTGCTTATTCCGTAGTTTTGCTATTGTAAAAGTTTCTATGTAGCAAGACAGCTAAATATTTGTCCTCTACATTTTTGACAAATATTTTTCCAAGCCATTTTATGTTAGACATTTCCTAAACATAAGTGTTTCTATGTGGAAAATTATTTTCATGTCAGCACACTATTGGACAAAAGTAAAGTGTTTAATTGTAACAAACAAGCATTGAAAAGCATACAGTTTATATTCTAAAGCAAGAATTTGCCAACTGCCACGTACATAGATTTCCACACAAACAAATCTGTTATGAAAGAAGTTATGTGAGGGACTAAAGTCTGAATAATGGTTGATTAATGCACTAGCATGCACATATGTAATTAAATAGAGACCCCCAACTTTGTGTGTGTGTGTGTGTGTGCACGCGTACATGCAGGTACATACACACACATGTGGGTGTGTGGGTATGTGGTGTTTCTAAGTACAAAATGTGAAAGGAAAAGAAGGTGAGAAGCAAGAAGGAAGTGAGGGGTGGGAAAAAGACACATTTTTTAACTAGAGATATTTTAATGAAGCAATGAATTGATTGATCCATGTTTTGAAATGCATCTAAATTATTTCAAACTGAGAATGACATGAGTCAGTTTTGAAGACAGCAGTGGTTGAACCACAGATGCCAGGCACCTCCTGCACAGATCATCAGGCTAAAGTCCTCTGACTGCCCTGTACACTTAATTCTCTGTAACTAGCATTCGGCATCTATCTCTGTCTGTCTCCCTGGCGCTGCCACCACCTAGCCTGACCTAGCCCAGCCACTACAAATGAGCATGTGTGGAGGTTTGGTTTTATATTAAAGTTTACCCTTGAGTCACTGTTTCTGCAAGGAACTTCTGTAAGAGAGAGACACTGAATGTCTGTTGTTTGTTTCTTAAATAGAATACACTTGTTCATCAGGCAAAAATTACATTGCTATTTAAACATGATCTCTCTCTCTCTCTCTCTCTCTCTCTCTCTCTCTCTCTCTCTCTCTCTCTCTCTCTCTCTCTCTCTCTCTCTCTCTCTCTCTTTCTCTCTTTCTGCTTTTATTTTGTGGAACAGGGATCAAACTCAGGACTTTGCACTTGCCAGGCAGGCACTTGTGCCCCTGAGCTATCTCCCTAGCCTCCTCTTGAATTAAAGAAGTAAATTGAGTTAAAAAAGACATTTTCATTAATGTGCCTAATTGTCCATAAATGGAGTTATTGAATAATGAAATTTCAATTCAAAAATCTAGTCTCAAGGCATTTCACTTGAAATTGGATTATAAGTGTTTTTTTCTTCACAAAAAGTCAAGTAAAACAGGACTTTTAGCGTGTTTTACAGGTTTTGCAAATTTGTTAGAAGACAAGTTGTTCTGAACTTTGATACAGTCATTCAAGAAAAATTACTTTGGAACTGTCTGCAAGCATTGAATCCATCTAGCTATATTATGTTGACTTAACCAGTCAATTAAGTTAAAAAAACAAGTTAATTAAACAAAACAAAAAAAAACCAAACAAACAAACAAACAAAAAAAAACCCAACACATAAGCAAATCATGCTGTCAAAGCATTTGTTAGACTAAGTGGACAATTTAGCTGATTAAACTCATCAGTCAATTTTGCCAAAACATTGACACAGCTTTAATCTGGGTCTTCACTGTCAAAAATATGATTTAGAATGCAACACAAAACAGATGGAATGTCAAATAAAACAGAGTCACATATTTTCTCCTTTGGACCTGTATGATTCAAAAGTTAAGTATATGGCTATTTTTACAACATCCAGGTTTGATCTGGAGGAATTTTCTTACATTTAACATATAATTGTATTTGCTTTGGTAACCCAATGACAAATTACACTCTATAAACGATGGGTGTTTATTTAGACAAAATATATAACTGGAAACTATAACACTATGTACTTAGCTATTTAAATTATATTTAAATATATTGCTAAATGTTTTCATAAGCAATCACAGTGCAAAGGAGAGAAATGGCTTAAGTCAAAAACAAGGGTTTTTACCACTCAGTTATCATGCTACCAAAAGAAAGAATTTGACTACATGAGAAACAGGACCATGACAGGAAAAGCATGAATGCTTGGAACCAGTGGCCCAGCCTGTCTCCTGTTCAGCCCGAGCAGCACCGCACTGAGCGCTGTGCACTGCTGCAGATGGTAGTGTGCAGCCGTGGCTACGGCAAAGCAGAATGAGCAAAGGCTGCAGCTGAAGATGGCACTGCCTGCCCTCCTGCCCACCTTTGTCCCATGAAAGACATCTGTTGTAACAAAGACTGCAGAGTTACTTGATTTGCAACCACTCTTTGCTGAATAGACTAGAACAGTGTTAGATGTGAAGTGCGTAGCCCTGAGGCAGGATGCTGGACGTTAGCACTGTACACTGGCCAACGGAATGGCTAAATACAGCAGCCTGGTTAAGTCTCTGCTAAGGAGGACCAGAGCCCTAAGAAGCCCCTAAATTCCATGTTAGTTAGCCACCTATTAATAGTCCCTCAGATCACAGAGAAACGGTGAGGGAATCAAGTATAAAATAACTTTAAATAAGGAGAGAAGGTGCTCCCTATGTTTGCCTGTGAGTTTCAGCAGAAATTACTCCTTATTTCTTCTGTTTCACAGCCTCCAGCCACTGTGTTGCTGAAACTTCTGGCTCCTCTCCCTGGCTCCTTTCAGGCTAGTGAGCTGCCCTGGAGGAGGTCAGATGTCCAGCACTGTGAAGCGTATGTCATGGTCACTGCGGACGGGTGTGCAGAGATTAGGAACATGAGACCAAAGGGAGTCAGATAATTTCTCTTGGGCCCCAAGAACAGGCAATAGAAACTTTTGAAGGTTAGAACCTAAGGATGCTAGAGGACCTGTTCAAAGAAGGCACTGTCGGGGCCCAGCGGGATGGCTCAGTGGTCTAAAGCCCCTGCTTGGGGAAGCTTGGGTGGCTTTAGGGACCACGGTTCAATCCCCGGCACCACATGCTGCGCCAGCCCTGCCCTCGGGGCGGGCTGAGCCAGCCATAAAAATGAGTGAATAAACAAAGATTCTGAAACCAGAATAAAAATAATAAATAAAATAAAAAATTCAAAAAAAAAAAAAAAAGAAGGCACTGTCATTCGTGACATAAGGTCACAAGAAAATGTTTCTAAATAAGAATAATCAAAAGATTAATCCCAAAATAAGGGGCAAGGAGCCATTTACTTGGCATAGGATAATTAACTCAGTTGTATCTGCATTAAAGTTTAAGTATCAAAAATATCTGAATAGGGGCCCGGCAGGATGGCTAAGTGGTCTAAAGCGCCTGCTTAGGAAAGCTTGCGCGGCTTCAGGGATCACGGTTCGATCCCCGGCACCACATGCTGCGCCAGCCTTGACCTCAGGGCAGGCTGAGCCAGCCATAAAAAGAAATAAATAAACAAAATTCTGAAACAAGAGAAATTAAATTAAATTTTAAAATTCTTTAAAAAAATATCTGAATATGTGGAGCAGTCAGGTTCCTGAGTCAGCTGGATTCTAGAATCTAGGAGCAGTAACAGGCTAAAGCCATAGCAATACATGAATAGAGCAGAGAGTAACCTAGAGAGATGAATAAGGTTGAACACAGAATTTGGAGTATCAGGGGTCTCTGAGCACTTGCAGTAATACCTTTGTCCTACCCCATTCCTTTGTTTCAACTATAAATGGATCAATGAGTTCATTTTTCTGTTTTGTTTTCTTCTTTTTATACTGTGCTTACTTCATATCCTATTATCTACAAAGTAATAATTCTACTGGAGGATTTTTCAAAACAAAAGTAGCAAAGCAAAACACAAGGCTATCTTGTAGCAGTAAAAATGAGAGAGTACAGTAACATTAAATATGTAAGAACAGAAAGCACACTGGATCTATGCCTAGAAAAAAATCATGTGATTTGATGAGTAGGACGAAACATGAAGATGAGCTTAGAGGGACTCTAACCAGGAAGTTTCTGGTTAAGCAAATGGTTAGACTACAAGGATGAGAAAACTGTAGCAAGAAGCTACAGATACAAGATACCTCAGTTCACCAACCTTTTGGTTTGAGAGCAATTTGGTTTGTAAATAAAAGCATTTGGCCAAATTTTGTTTTGTTTGCAAACTCTGCATCAGGTGACAAACATCAGTGCAGACATCCTTCCTGTGCCAACACCACCATGACCAACTTTTCCAAAATTGTAGAACAAATTAAGCTCACGAACTGAAGCACCCCTGTACAAGTCTAAGATCAGAAAAGAAATGTATCACTTTCGTAATTGTAAGCAGACAGAAGTTGGCGGTGCATCTCAGTAGAGGAATGACTGCGTAGCCTGTAGGAGGCTCTGGTGCAACCCTTAGCACTTAAGGAAAAATTAAAAAGTGATGAAAAGCAGAAGAAAGGAGGGAGGAGAGGGAAAGCCATAGCAGAAGATATGATGGCCTAGAAAAGAGGTGTAAATTCTTTAAGAGAGTTCTATGTGTAACCAGAGGGTGGAGGAGGGAGAGAGAGGGGAGGAGGAAGGAGGCAAGGAGGGAGGGAGAAAGACAGAGAAGAGAGGGGAGGAAAGGAGGGAAAAGAGAGGGAGAGGTATGGAGGGAAGGAGGGAGAAAGAAAGAAATCATGTGGGATTTCAAAATACGTTCATGGCTCTTTGTTAGCATTTTATTCTTACTCTTGTATTTTGTTTTGTTTTGGTTTGGTTTTTGGGGGCGAGGGTCTACAGGGCATTCAGGGTGTCACTACTAAGACACATTCATAGCGATCCACCTATTTACACCGTTCTAAGTGCTGCAGTTACAGGCGTGTGCTTCCAGGCCAAGTCTCAATTGCCTTCTCAAAGAGCCCTAGAGGGAGGCCAGCATGGCAGGCCCAGGGATCAAACCTCCAGCCCCTGCACCTGCTTGCAGGTGCTTTAATCTGCTGAGCTATTTGGCTGGCCCTACTCTCATATTCTTGACTGTGGACAGCAGTTATAGACTCACTTCTAATGGATGTACTGTGATAGAACTGAGTCTGAGATACCTAAGAACAGTTCATTACAGCGATGACTCTCTTGCGGATTATATGATATTGTGAAAAACTGGTCACCATAGCATGCTAGCACTCATACAGCTCTGTAGAGGTCGAGGGACAAGGGGCTGATGTCTTGTGCCCTAAACCAGCAGGATGGCATGCCGCCAAGCTATTTCAGGGCTAACTCTGGGCCACCACGGAGCCTGCCTTCAGTAACTACAAACAAATGATAGACCCTAATCATAACCAATTAATTAAACTACTCCTGGATTCCTAACCTACAGGGAATGTGTTAAGATTAAAAATATTTATTGTTTGAATCTATGGAGTTGTGCACAATACAGCCAGGACCAAGCCTAAAGGAAATCTGACACTGACACTGCTGAGCAGATATTGAAGTGTCCCCACATCAGTGCAAGACAAATATTATAAATGTTGAATATGGCCAATATAATGAACCTTTCTTGGTTTAACATCATGTACGTTAGTGTTGAAGCACATGTGAATTACAAAGAAGTGTTTATAAAAAGTTTTTCTTTCCTGTACCCTTATGGTTATAAGAAGACAGATTCTTCTGAAAATCATATTTGACACTGATAGCAGATCTGGTGCCTTTTCACGAAGAATACACTCCAGACTTTGTCTAGGGGTTCCTCCCTCCCCAAGAGAGTCTGTTAGTTACCCAGGGAACACTTCCTGTTACTACTGCCTCTTTTAAGTGGTTCCTCATTGTGATGCATATCATAAGAACCAATTGGAGACAGCCAAGTTCCCAGACTCTATACTTTCTCTTTCAGTTCTATAAAAGCTTCCTTCCCCAGGTCTTTGGGGCCTGAGACTAGTACCTATGTATTTAAAATAAATCTGCCTACAAGTCTTGGATTTTGTTTCAAAATGTTTCTCCTTGTCATTTCACAAGAAGTTAATTAAACTATTTGTAAGTACACAGTAATGAGTTTAAAGGAGTTTCTTAATTTTAGAGGCAGCTAGTGTACTTCAGGGTGAACCAATTTCTCCTCTAATGACAATGACATTGGCAAACACTCAATTAGTAAAATTGTTCCATAAAGCAAATGTTATCAGTTCCATTGCAGCAGACCCTTTGAGCTAATTTTCTTAAATTTCTACCTTTCCTTTGTACCATTTATGTGGGAACACATTCACTTAAGATTTTAGGGTGTCCTATGAAATCTGGCCCAAAATATTTGGTAGTGAATATAACATTGGAAGCAGAATAAAACATCAGTTAACTGTCTAGCTTTTTAAAGTACATCTGCTACCACTAGGCTTCTAGTATAATAAGTCTATTTTAATAAAAAACATATAATTTAAATATTTTACCACTTAATTAAGTGTAACACAATCTCAATTAACGTTGATATCCTAAAAGGGGAATTATGTTCTGAGATCAAAAATAAAATTTAAAGCCGGGCATGGTGGCTCACGCCTGTAATGCCAGCACTCGGGAGGCTGAGGCAGGAGGGTTGGTGCAAGTTCAAGACCAGCCTGGGCTATAAAAGTGAGCTCAAGGCCAGCCTCAACTGCATAGCGAGACCCTGTCTCAAAAAGACAAAAAAATAAAATAAAATAAAATTTAAATAAATACATTATTACTTTTTAGATTAGGATCTTACTGTGTAGTTCAGGCTGACTTTGAATGCACAACAATCCTTCTGCCTCTGCCTCCTGGGAATGGAGATTACATGCCTGTGCTACCACACATACCACCAATAATTAAATTAAAAAAAAAATTAAATTTTATTTATTTATTTATTTATTTATTTATTTATTTATTTTGTCTTTTTGAGACAGGGTCTCGCTATGCAGTTGAGGTTGGTCTGCGCTCACTTTTGTAGCCCAGGCTCGTCTCGAACTCGCACCAATCCTCCTGCCTCAGTCTCCCAAGTGCTGGGATTAGAGGCGTGAGCCACCATGCCCGGCTAAAAAAAATTAAATTTTAAATTTTGAAAATATCAGAAAAAAATCTAGTGAATAGATCATGAAAAACTGAAATAACTACAGTTAATTCCAGCTTTCTAAATTTCCATGAAAGTTTAAAAATCATAGCACATCCAATAAAAAGCACAAGCCAGGCATGGTAGCACACACCTATAATCCCAGCACTTGGGAGGTTGAGGCAGGAGGATTGGTGGAAGTTTGAGACCAGCCTGTGCTACAAAGTGAGTTCAAGAGCAGCCTGAACTACACAGATTCTGTCTCAAAAATAAAAGTAAACAAACAGACAAATAAATAAAGTAAATGAAATAAAAAGCACTGATGAACCTGTGAAAGCCTCATTCTGGGCCTGAGAGATATTCAGTGGCTTAAGCACCTGCCTCACAAACACAAGGTCCTACGTTTGATCCCTGGTACCACAAGACAAAACCAAACAAAACAGAAACAACAAAAAGAGTTTCTGTCTATAAAATATCAATTACTTAATATTGAGTCATGAAAAATATAAGTATTAACATTGGGTTTTGTGCTTTACATTTGTTTCCTGGTCAAGTACAGATAAAACATTTTATATTTCTCAACGTGCTTTTAGAAAGGTAAATGTTAAAGTACTGAAAACAAACAAACAAGTAAATAAATAAATAAAATAATGGTGAGCCAGAGATGTTGGTCAGAGTCATGGTGTCTGCCTGCCAAGTGCAAGGTCATGAATTTAATTTTACTATAAAAAAATTAATGATCAGCTTTCCTTTTAACTTCCAAAACTGTGTATAAAGGTAAACAAATCATTCTTATTGAGAATATATATCTTAAAAGACAGATTTAAAATATAATTGTCCAGGCCAAGGAGATAGCTCATGGCACAAGTGCCTGCCTTGCAAGTGCAAGGTCCTGAGTTTGGTCCCCAGTTCTGAAAATAAATAAATAAATAAATAAATAAATAAATAAATAAATAAATAAAAATAAAAAATAAATTTAAATAAATAAATAAATTGTCTACACGCAGAGTTTTTTTTTTTTTTGGACTAGGGTTCAAACTCATGACTTGGTACTTGCCAGGCAGGCACTTGTTCCACGGAACTATTTCTCCAACCACCATGTAGATAGTTTTAAAATTCAACAAATACATTTTGAATAAATGAACGTATGTCAAGCTGCTGTAACTTTCAACACTTAATAAAATTGCATTCTCCATTGTCTTCCAACTATATTCATAAGGGAAAAAAGTTTCCAAAACTGTGTCAAATTTCACACATTATAATTTTCCCAATCTTCCTCTAAATGTCACAGACTTCAAACTGGCTGTTCAACATGTTCTTATAAATAAAAATTATAATTTCATGATAAACACAAATCTGGAAAAAATAAATTATACAATTCAAAAGAAGTTTTAAAAGGTATCAAATGAATGAACCAGAAGACATGGGTGTTGTCATAAAGTCTCTCCACATTAGGTATTCTCTCAGTCTTCATACTGGCTGCTCAAAGAATGCAGTTTCCAAGAGACTAAAGAAAAAGCCTCAGAGTTATCACATGAATAATAATAATAAAAAGACGAAGTTTCGAGTGAATGTGGCAAAATGTCAAATAGCAAGATACAGTATTCATGATTTCTAAACCCAAAAAGCTAGAGGTCACTCAAGAACAGATGGAAAAGTTCAAAGCAGGGTGGGGAGATGAGCAGATGACCCAGAATAATGGGGCTCAGGAGCTCCTGGTCTCCAAGGGCTGCAGAAAGCTTGGAGGTAGGTGCTGAGAGGTAGTTCAGTAGAATAAGCACTTGCCTGGCAAGTGCCAGGGCCTGAGTTCAATCCTCAGTTCTGGAAAAAAAAAAAAAAAAAAAAAAGCTTGGAGGTGGAGAATGCATCCAGGTAAGCAGAGCAAAGCTTAAAGCATCAGAGGCATAGTGGATATTGCTCAACAGGTAAAAGCACTTCCAGAATTTGTAGGAAGTGAAAAAGATTAGAGCACTGAAAAAGATTTCTTCAATGAAGCCGACTGGTTAGCTGGTTTAAAAACAAAATACACAAGATGTTCAGGTATAGGAGACAGTCAAATATTTCAGGCAGAAAGTCTGAGTGAAGAAGATAGTCAAATTGAGAAGAACCCTAAAGTCAGATACAGAACATGGTCCAACTGTCTTATAGTAGAGATTTTGATAGAGTAAACAATATAAAAAAATGATAAATTTAATTTTAAACTTATTAGCCAATAGACTCTTCAATTCATTAAAAGAAATCTAAGAGGGTCAACAAGATGGTTCAGTGGTCTAAAGCACCAGCTTAGGAAAGCTTAGGCAACCACAGAGACCATGGTTCTATCCCTGGCACTACATGCTGTGCCAGCCCCACCCCCCAGGGCAGGCTGAGCCAGCGATAATAATAATAAAATAATAATAATAATACTTTTTAAAATGTGAAATTCATTTTCAAATGTAACATGATTTTATGTTATTTACATATATATTTATATTATACAAAAAATAAATTTAGGGGGGGGCTGTGAGATGGCTCAGTGGTCTAAATGGCCTGTTTAGCCAAGCTTAGGCTACCACAGGGACTGCAGTTTGATCCCTGGTACCACATGCTATACTAGCTCCACCTCCAGGGCAGGTAGAGCCATAAATAAATAAATAAATAAATAAATAAATAATAAACAATAAATTTAAATTATGTTATTTTGTTAGAATCAAGGAAATATGTAATTCTGCAAATTTAACACAAAACATACAAGCAAATTTCAAATAAGCAGTGGTCCGAGGTACAATGTTATAAGCCTTTAATTCTGAAGGAAAGTGCAGGAGTTACTACAGACGGCATGCTATTCAGAAATCCACAAGCAACAGTTATTTTTCCTCTTCTGTTCTCCTTTCATGTCTGCTTCTTCCCACCCCTGTCTCTTTCACCAACACACACACAGGCCCGCACATGTGGACACGTGCATACACATGCACGTACAATGCCTTGGTTACTTTGTTTTGTTCTATTTTATCAAGAAGTAGTGGCGGGGAGATAGCTCCATGGCACAAGTGCCTGATTAGCA
>PVJA010008229.1:46860-58620 GCA_004027025.1 Myocastor coypus
AAAAAAAAAAAAAAAAAAAAAAAAAAAAAAAAAAAAAAAAAAAAAAAAAAAAAAGAAGTAAAGTATAGCTCTAGCATTTTTAAAATGTTAAAACATTTCTATCAAGCATGAGCCTTCCCTGTGGAGATGTAGTTATAACTATCTTCAACATTAGAAAAGCACACATGGGAAAGTTGATAACTGTTTATCCCAATAGTATGGCAGCTGTAATGGGAGAACAAACCCCTTTGTTCATCCAGCCTGTGTGACACTCAACTGAACTTAAAACAATAGTCCCAACCATAGACTAATCACATCCACATTTCACATTGTTAAGATGTTTAACTAGCTTTTCTGCTGCCTGTTTATGGCAGTTAAACATTGACATTATTTCTGGTAGAATATACTCATTAGGAATAAGTCTGCAAACTGACTATGCTACTTGGAAAATCAAGAGCTTATTCTTTATTTTATTCCCAGCTAATTTTTATTGGTAATATTTTCAAGCAAATAAATTTTCTTCTGAAAGACAGAAAAACAGTTATAACAAGACCTTTCAAAAGTCTATGAATGGACTTAGAAGTCTACATTAAAACATCACAGGAAATGGGTGACAAAAGACACATGAAGAAGGGCTTTTACATGTAGGACAAGTATCATAAAATGACACAGGATGGCACAGTGCTCTCTTCGTTCAGCTCAATCACAAATATACCATGGCAGTGGATAGAAGAGATTTCCAACTATAAAATCACTATGTAATACATATTTAGGTCAAAAGCAAGATTCTAGGGGCTGGGCACATCCCTAGTGGAAGAGTAGGTTCTCAGCATAGAACTGTAGATCCTACTCCAAACTTCCCAAATTAAGTAAAAACTATCTGTCCCACGTATCTAGATGAATATTCCCTCAATTCCTTAACAGATGATTATACTTAAAAATAACTTGTAAAATAAAAACAAATGCTGTAACTGGTTGGTCAATACTTACTTTGCCTCTCCTAGTATGCAGTACTGACCGTACTCTTAGTGTCAGACATTCATTTAGCAAATACCGAACAACCTGAGCACTTCTTAAGGGCCTAGGCAGTGGGTATTTAGCAGTCACACATTTACTGTCTCACAAAATTCAAAATGTAGAAAGAACATGGTATATAGATTAAAATAACTACACAAATATTTAAATAACCTAAAATATTTATGAGAATTATGAAACAAAATAAAACAATGATACCACAGGCAAAGAAGGAGCTGTGCCACCCACAGGTAAGCCAACTTCCACACGTGTCTCTGTATTACCCAAGAAAGAGAGCCTGCCAGAAATCATTTTAAAGATTACTCAATTAGTAACTTTAAGTCCTACTAGGCATAACATTTTTTCTAGGTTATTGAAAATGATATATCTCACTAAGACTTGCCTAAATGCTAGTACAGGAAGCGGAGGACAAAATATTAAAAGCAAGCCTCCAGGCAGAGCAGTGAGGTCACTGCAGGACCAACAAAGGGCTACAGTCTCCCCTGGGGCTATCTGCAACTCACAAGAGAAAGAGGAGAGTGCACTCCTTCACCTCCTTCAGTCATTATCACCTCATGTTTCAAGAATATGCAAATAATTATTAAATATCAATCAGTTGACAGTTGTAAATATTTTCATTTAGTTGATGTGAAATGCAATCAATAGCTTGGAGAAAGTGGCTAAAACTACAACTTTTGAAAAAAATATAGCGAGATCTTGGGGACTCCTAATATGAATAATAAATTGTATCATGAAGTCTCCTAATATGAATCTGATGATCCATCTGCCTGTCCTGTCCTGTCCTGTCCTGTCTATCGGTCCGTCTGTCTGTCTTTCTCAGAATTGTGGATTGAGTCCATGTCCTCTGTACAGATTTATATCACTAGTCCTTTTATATATATTATTTTGCAGACAAGGTCTCACTAAGTTGTCAAGTTACCCATACTGTGTGGTAAAATCTGCTATCCTCCTGCCTCAGCCTTATGGAGTGTAGCGGTTACAGACATAATAATCTATATTTCTAGAAGATTTTTCATGATTGAAGTATCATACACATTTTAATAGATCTACAGATTATCATTTCAGGATAAAATTAAAGTTGATATTGGGCTGGTGAGATAGCTCAGTGAACTAAAGGCCCTGCTTAGGAAAGCTTAGGCAAGCTGAAGGACCTGGGTTCGACCCTTGGCAGACACCACATATCTTGCCGGCCCCACCCTCAGGGTGGGCTGGACCGGCTCTAGTCTGGGTGTGGTAGTTCATGCCTGTAACTCAGTGCTGGGGAGGCTGAAGGCAGGATTATCACGAGTCTGAGGTGTGTAGTGAGATGCTGTGAAAACCAAATACATAAAGAAATGCAAGTTGACATTAATGAGCGAGCTCTTCAAATGCCTAACATCATATATCTATCATTAGAAATATGTGAATTTAAAATTGCTTCCTAAATGGACATATCCAGAATTCACTGAATTTAGCTCTAACTATATCCTGCAGATGATCTATGTCTACACTCAAAGACCATTTGCTTACCCTTGGATATTTTATTGTCCAATGATAATTAATTATGATACATTTCCCTATACTCGAGGATATACTTCTTCTTTTTTAAATCTTTTTTATTTCTATTTTTTTTATTTTTGCGGTACTGGAGATTGAACTCAGGACCTTGCACTTGCCAGGCAAGCACTTATTCTACTGAGCTATCTACCAGACCCTGATTCAGTTGTTAATATTTGAATAGATATTTTTAGAAAGTTCCATTGATGACTGAACATAGACAACGTTTACATGGCATTTTGCTAATAATTTAATCTCATAATTAAAATTGCAGTATCATTAATTTCCAATGGAATACACTGACAAATATTTATGAAGGATGGCTATATACACATGCCATATGGCAATGATTCTATGTACAGTGACTTTTACAAAACATACAAGATGATAAAAATTATATATGTATTGTGTATATGCACACAATTACATATATGATTGTTCTGTGAAGATGGTGATCTTCTTTTACCTAGATAGATTAATTTAAGCCTGAAGGAGGCTTCTTCTTACTTTGGGTTTGATTAGCTGCATACTCGCAAGAGGTCAGCACAGTGTATACACATAGCCATAAGCTAGTTAGGATTAAGTAATAGATGTCACTTGGTTTCGGAATTGAAGCAATTCATTTTAAACACATAATTATAAGTTTTCATTGTTCTTAGTTTTTCCTTTGGTACAACATTTTTAACAAATCTTTTCACTGTTCTGAGTTATTGAAAAAGAGATCAATGACTGTCTCATTGATCACTTGGCATTTTATAATAAAATGAGTAATATCTAATATTTTGCAATTAACATATTTTTTCTGTTAATCTTTGACAACTGTTCAAATCTATAGCACAATGAATACAACTTGGTTGACTTCTTTGGGTATTTGAGGAGTGTACATTGGCAGAAGTATTTCTCTCCTGTGCCTATATTTTTCACCGTTAACTGGAGAAGTCTTATTTTCTAAAGACTATCTCAACAACAGGAGATTCTAAGTCAAAGAGTAGTAGGAAGTAAAGATTGATATGATTTCCATTTCACAGAAAACTAGTATTTTATCAAATTTAAAATGAAATTTCAGGGGCTGGGGAAATGGCTATGTGGCACAAGTGCCTGCCTGGCAAGTGCAAAGTTGTGAGTTTGAACACCTGTCCCAGAAAAAAAAAAAAAAAAAAAAAAAAAAACTTAAAATGAAATTTCATTAAATACAGAATCCATTAGTTTTCTTGAAGGGAAAAAATGGAAATGGAAATGTTTACTCCACTCCCTCATTCCATGGGCACTAAATTTCTTTACTCCATATGACTTACGTTTAGACCTTCAAAGACTGAAATTAGAAATTATATTTTCCCTTTGTGGGAACTGTGGTTCCAATAAATTCAAACATGCTTAAAATCTGTGTACTATAATAATGATAACACCTAAATACAATCTGATTACTTTTCAGTTATTATTTGGGGAAAAAATATCAGTCTTGTTTTCTCAGGATTATAAAACACCAGGGCCAATACATGCCATGGGCACAGGCTCAGCTATAGTAGCACACATTGGGCAGGACCTCAGCCCCATGCTATGCTTTATACACTGTTGGCTGCTGAGCTTTTATTGAATAACCACCTTTATGTGTCTAGATTGCTCCTATTTAAAAAAAAAAGTCCTTAGATTTAGCTAAATAGACCCATAAATCTTATTTCAGAAGAACTTTGCTGCTAAGTCAGAAGTTTTAAGATTATAACTAGCAAAATAAAATAATAATAGTAATAATAATAATAATAATAATAATAATAATAATAATAATAAGCCCTACATGTCTGGCATGAGAGAACTGGGAATTCTTTACCAAAAAGTTGTGATTTACATGAAAACATCTGAGGAACCAAGTGCGAAAGTATTTCCTCCCTTAGGTGGTCTCAGAGATGAGGTCCAGTCACAGATTGTGACCCCAGAGCACACGGACTATAATATCTACAACAAGCCTGTACCAGGACTGCAAGTAACTTCACACAGTACAAATTAATGCACTGTCATTTCGAGCAATAAGATGTTGCAAAACTGAGGTTTATATTAAACACAAATTATTGGTACATTATTTATTGTGTTTTTTTACATTACATTGCTATAAACACCACTGTTTCCAGAAGACATGATCCAAATTTATAAAAGACCAGAAAATGTATTTTCAACATTTAAATTGAACAAGTGATTATACTGTGGTCCCACAGATAATTTACAATATCACATGAATTACTCTTAATTTATATGCATTTATCTTTGTTTCTTTTTTCACACCACAATCTGCATAAATGCTAAGAATTTTTAACTTCTAATACTATATTTTCATAAATTGCTTCACAATACAAAACAGAGGACTCAAAATCTTTGTAAGTTGTGGTTTTCCCTGAAGCACAAAAGGCTCAAGAAGCACAGTCTGTCTCCCAGATATCCTACTGTTTGTTAAAGGGTAATGTTTTCCCAGTACTGGGGTCCCCTGATAAATTCCCATAGAAGAATTAGTGATCTAGCGGAATAATATCTGCACTTTTAAAGAAATGACAAGTTGTATGATTGTAGTGTTTGCCTGGCTTATAAGCCTGTTTATCATAACTCAAAATATAAGAAGTGAGCTTTGCCAAGAAAATGGATTTAAAAGAAGCCAAGAGAACTTTCAAAACCTCTCTAACAAATATTATCAAAATCTTCAAAAACATAAATAGTTCATTGGGAATAAGTTGGATGAGAACTTCTTATTAGTAAGTTAACACAATTTATCTGTCTACTCAACCATTCATTCAACAAGCAGCTGCTGTTGCTTATATGCCAAGAAATAAGCTTTTTGCTCTGAGAGACGGATATGAATGCAATGAATACGAATGATATGATTGCTGTCCAAACACGACCAATTCATGAGCAACTTTCTCAATACTTTTGTTTTACTTCGTCTCTTGTTTTCTCTTTGTTTGTTCCTTGATTTTTATTTTTTATTTTGTTGCTGGGGATCAAAACCAGGCCCTAATACCTGCTTAGGAGAGTATTCTAACAATGAGTTGCACCTCGACCCCTCAAACACTTTAAGTACTAATTATCTTTTGTACTAAATAAAGGCATTAATTTGTTTCTCATTCGTAGAAATTAACTCAAATGTCTTTTTTTAAGATTTATTTATTTATTTATTTATTTTCTTGTTTCAGAACCTTTGTTTGTTTATTCACTCATTTTTATGGCCAGCTCAGCCTGCCCCAAGGGAAGTGCTGGCGCAGCATGTGGTGCCGGGATCGAACCGCGGTCCCTGCAGCTGCCCAAGCAGGCGCTTTAGACCACTGAGCCATCCCGCCGGGCCCCTCAATTGTCTTTTTAATGTGTTTGGTTCGGGTCTCACTACGCAGCTCCAACTCAGTGATCCTCCTGCTTTCAGCCTCCCCAGCACTAGGATTACAGGTGTGTGTCACCACACCCTGACTCACTGCCTGGCCAGAATACCTGGGGCAGTAACAGTATGGCACATGGTGCCAGGGATCAAACCAGCTTGCTGCACTTGCCTAAGTAGGCAGCTAGTCCCCTGAGCTATCTCAGTGGCTGTGCATATTATTATGTTATATTATATTATATTATATTATATTATATTATATTATATTATATATTATCATGTATTATCCTTACTTTACATGGAGCCTTCGAGCTACAGAGTAACAAAATAGTGATGGTCGATATAGCAGGATAGACTAACAGAAGCTGGCATTTTTTATCTCTAGTTTTCAAGGCTCATTATTTCCCAGATAGCTCTTATTACCAAGGAAAGAGAGTATATACATGAAGGCTCCGAAACCGGTGAGATAGCTCAGTGGACTACGTGTTTGCTTTGGTAAGTGCAGGAACCATGGTTTGATCTCAGGAGAACATGCCCCACAGTTGCTGCCTCTGCGCATGCTGAACCAGGCACTGAAACCGGGTGTGGCGGCACACATCTGTAATCCCAGTGCTGGGGTGGGTGAAAACAGGGTCACTACAATTCTAAGCTGCGCAGTGAGACACGTACCAATATTAAAAAGAAGGGGTTCCAGAGATGTAGAGAGTGGGGAGGGAGATTAGAAAAAGAAGGTCAAACACACGTACTAACTCTGCACAACGAATGGAATCATTATGTGCCACAAACACAAACCAAGAAATAACGCTAATTGTTTTAAAAAGGCATTTAATAATAACTTCTCAATTGGACCCTCTAATAGACTTCTTCTCTGTAAAATGTATAATGAGTGACTGAAAAATACATTGAATGCATAGATTTTTTTTAATTACTACACTGAAAAATAGGTTGTCACAATGGGATAAGTGTATCTCCAAGGGGGAGTTTTGAATGCTTTGAGAGTGATTAAGTCCAAAGTGGCTTTTAGTGCAATAATTTTAAATTTAAACATTCACTATGTTTTTCAACATGCCCCATTGATCACATACACATGGCAATTTCTGTCAAATGCAGACAAGTTGCGTGTGCACCCTGTCCCTGCTCACAGGATCCAGCACACCTTGACTTCTCACATGTCCCCAAGTCAAGATGACCAGGAAAGGTAAGAAGCATGGTGAGTGACTTCAGACGGTGAGGTATCCATAACCACGCAAGCAGACACATGAAAGAGAGCTCCCAGAGCTCCTTCAGGGGTGCCAAGATCGATGGACAAGGGTGTGCAAATCAGGGAAAGGATCTGGAGTGGGCTTTCTGGCCCTATGTCTCTTACTACAATGAAGGTTTTTAATTTAAATGCTGAATATATTTTTTAATCTCACCTCCTATCTTATCTTTGTAATCTTCATTGTACTGTCTTTTTTTTTTTTTTTTCAAATTTTTTTTTTCTTGTTTCAGAACTTTTTGTTTGTTTGTTTACTTATGTATTTTTATGGCCGGCTCAGCCTGCCCTGAGAGCAGGGCTGGCACAGCATGTGGTGCTGGGGATCAAACCGCGGTCCCTGAAGCCGCCTAAGCTTTCCTAAGCAGGCACTTTAGACCACTGAGCCATCCTGCCGGGCCCCTGTACTGTCTTTTGAATTTGTTGCTTTTTCTCTTTCTAGATCATTTCTTCTACCCCTTACTACTGCAAGGCATCTTTTGAAATAACCTGGATTCTAAGATCTGAGATAGAACATTATGTCCACTAGACCCCCAGTCATGAGCCAAAGTATGCTAGCATCAGCTGTTTCCTTGTTTACTATTTCTCTATTTGGTTTAAACTGAAATAAAAACAGACACAAGAAAAAATGGGTTTCATTCAGTGAAGGACAAGGCATCTGGTTTTTCAGTAGAGCTACCACAAGAAGACAAGAAATAATAAACACGAGCAGTGAAAATATACATTAGGTTGGGCCTGGCAGGATGGCTCAGTGGTCTAAAGTGCCTGCTTAGAAAAGCTTAAGGAGCTGCAGGGACCACGGTTAGATCCCCGGCACCACATGCTGCACCAGCTCTGCTCTCAGGGCAGGCTGAGCCAGCCACAAAAATAAATAAATAAACAAACAAAAGTTCTGAAACAAGAAAAATAAATAAAATAAAAAAAATATTTAAAAAATAGACATTAGATTATGTCAAAGAGAGCAGTGGACTGTGCTTTATTTGGCTGCACAAATAATTGGGCTCCCAGGCGCAGTCAAAAGAGACAGCCACGGGCCCGGCAGAATGGCTCAGTGGTCTAAAGCGCCTGCTTGGGAAAGCTTGGTGGCTTCAGGGACCACGGTTCGATCCCGGGTACGACATGCTACGCCAGCCCTGCCCTCAGGGCGGGCTGAGCCGGCCATAAAAATGAGTGAATAAACAAGCAAAGGTTGTGAAACAATAAATAAATAAATAAATCTTTAAAAAAAAAAAAAGAGACAGCCACAATAGTAATTTTTTTTTTAAGCTTATCCTTATAGGATTTAGTTTCTGTTTGGGGACACAGAAAGTAAATTCTAAATTCATATTGTGTCTATTAGTGGTGTTAAAGTGAAAATTTATTAGTGATGTTATAAAGAAAAGATACAGTTGGCTAAAAAGGACAGGGAGATGATTGGAAAAAATGGAATTGATATCTTAGAATATAGTCTTGATTTGGTTATAGCTGCACATTAGGAAGATAACACATGCACCAGAGAAGAGTGAGATAGACTAAGGATATTTAGAGAGACAGTCAAGGGAAAAGAAAAACAAACAAACAAACAAAAAACCATGACTAGTAATTGTAAACATCAGGTAAGAGAAAGTAATAGAAGTGGGTACAGGGTGGGAGTGAGAATACTACAGTGCTAAACACTTAAGCAATGTCCCCCAAAGTGGCGCAGGTCTGCACTTAAAGCTGTTCTAGGAAGTTGCCTGGGGATGCCAAGTTCGACCCCAGCCTAGGTAACATAACATGAGCCTCTCAGAAGGGGAAGGGAGAAAAAGAGAAAGTTGAAAAAATTATCCCAGACCATGTCAACTATCAGGATACAAGAGAAAAGCATAGGGTACCAGGAGCACTGACGGAGGCAGCCAATTTAGCAGTAGGAAAGGCAACTCTGCATTCCTCTAGTTGGTGGAAGAAGGGTAAAAATCACTTTAAGGCCAACTTTACATTCAAAACTGGGATGTAGTTTAGTTGCAAAGTATGAGCCCAGCAAGCATAAGACACTGTATTCAGTTCCCAGTACCCAAAAGCAAATCACAAAATAGAAATAAAAAATGCTTAGTACTTTTTGAATACTTAAGCTCAGAGTTCACATGTAAGTCAGTTATCAGGAAATAAAAAAGATGGTGATCAGAATTTAAAATAATATATGAAGTGCATGCAAGAAAAGAAGATTGGCAACAAAACCCTGTACATGAATGTTGAGACCAGCACTAGCCATAATAACTGAAAATAGAAACTGCCAAGGTTTCCATCAATTGATGGCTGGATAAACAGGATGTGGTATATGCAGATAATACAGTATTACTCAAGAATAAAAAAACAATAAACAGGCTGATAATATATTTTGGAATATGTTGAATATCTACTCTTTATTCTAGATAATTTTCTGAGATGTGACTTTTGCTTCCTGAGAAAAATTAAAATTATAGAAGAGATTTTAGGATCACTATACGCTCTACAGTTTCATTAAATTTAAAACCATTATGGCCACTAAAAGAAGTCAGTCACAATACAACATATTACATTATTGCATTTATGTGAAAGGTCCATCAGCAGAGACACGAATACATTAGTGGTGGCTGAGAGTTCGGGAGTTGGAAAGAAAAACAGGAACGACTACTAAGGGGCAGGGTGTCTTCTGGGGATCACGGAAATAGTGTAAGCTCTAGGCTGTGAGGATGCGTGCACAGCCCTGTGGCTGGAGCAAAGCCAAGCAAAGCCAGTCCCTTCTGAGAGGGAATTTTACTTCCTTAGGACAGTACCATGGCATGTATCTGGATAAAACTATTATAAAGAGCCACAAAAGATTGTTAGACTAGGGGCCCGGGAGGATGGCTCAGTGGTCTAAAGCACCTGCTTAGGAAAGCTTGGGCAGCTGCAGGGACCGAGGTTCGATCCCTGGCACCACATGCTGCGCCAGCCCTGCCCTGAGGGCGGGCTGAGCCAGTTGTAAAAATAAATAAACAAACAAAAGTTCTGAAACAAAAAAAAAAAATAAATAAATATAACAACAATTCCAAATGAATAACATTAAAAAAAAAAAAAACAAGGGCTGGGGAAGATAGCTCAGGAGAATAAGCGCTTGCCTGGCAAGTGCAAGTTCCTGAGTTCAATCCCCGGTTCCGCAAAAAAAAAAAAAAAAAAAAAAACAAGAATGTTAGACTAAACAATCTAAACCAAGAGGCTGTTTCTGAGGCATTCTGTTATTTGTTTGCTTGTTTGTATTTACCATGGCCTTAAGAAATAATGTTAAGAAATACATTTTGGTGGACTGGGGAAATAGCTTGGTGATCTAAGCACCTGCCTGGAGTGGTACAGCACATCTGAGACAAGAGAGTCACTATAGGTCTGAGCTGCCTCATGAGACCCTATACCAAATAAATAAGTTAATTAATTAATCAAGAGAAATACATTTTTAAGGGTTGGGAATACAGCTCAGTGAAACAAAAGCCTGCCCAATTCCTAGTACAAGAAAAAAAAAAAAAAAACATTTTTATTTTGGCCAAATACAAATCCCTTTTGACACACACACATACACCCCATACACATAAAGGGGAAAAAGTATTGTCAAGCATTATACTTCTTGCCTTATTAAAAGACTGTTATGGGGCCAGGGAGCTAGCTCAGCTGCATATGCACCTGCCTAGCAAGTACAAGGTCCTGAGTTCAATCCCTGGTACCAAAATAATAATAATAACAATATTCTGATCTTGTCTGGCTTGTCATGAAATTCTAGTCACTGTCTGGTAAACAGATTTCATAGATCAATTATTAGTCATGATCCATAGATTGAAAATCATCAATCTTTAGGCAGAGAAAGATACCTGAAGACCACCCTAAAGATGAGACAGAGTTTTAAGGGAGAGGTAGAAATACAGGAATGGAGAAGAGTGAGGATTGAAGGAAGAAAGAAGAGACGCACAAATACGTAAAATAATGTGGAGAAAGGGGCCTTCATTATCAGGTCATGTGGAATTTTCAATAAAGGTATAGACAGGTTGAGCTTATGCATCTGCTTTAGAGTACAACAGTAACACAGGCTTCAGGCTAACATAGATTGCGGAGAAATTCATTATGATGTAATCTTCATTTCACTTTTTGATGACCTAGAAATTTAAAATTTATCAAACTTGCCCTCTCTCAACATAAGAACTTTCTCACAAAGCCTTTCTTCTACTGTATAAATTAATTAATGAGCAGGTATACCCTGAATTTCTAAAGGAGAAAAAAGAAAGACGAAATAAAAACTGTGGAAAGCTTAAATTTATTTTTAAAGTGTTTGCATGATTGAAAACGAATGAATTGAAAGACAACAGATAGAAGAGTATGCTGTTTTTAGAAATAATCATCATGATTTTACTTTGTTTTTCTTTTTTTGCTTATTTGTCTAAATATGAATTATTGGAAAAGCCTTAAGAATGTTTCTATATATTTGGTGTGGTACCAGGGATGAAAAGATTAAAAATGAAGGAGATCCGATAATGAAAGAGAAGAGAAGGGCCTAGCAGGATGGCTCAGTGGTCTAAAGTGCCTGCTTAGGAAAGCTTGGGCAGCTGCAGGGACTGCGGTTCAATCCCCAGAACCACATATGCTG
>PVJA010008230.1:0-65013 GCA_004027025.1 Myocastor coypus
AAAAAAAAAAAAAAAAAAAAAAAAAAAAAAAAAAAAAAAAAAAAAAACACTGATAGTTTCAGAGTGTTCTGTATACATTTATCTCTTCCTATTTGTTTTATCTTGTTTACATATGGTATTGATGTGTTTTTGTGCAGGGGTTTTATTTTATTTTATTTTTATTTTATTTTTGTACTGGGGTTCAAAGCTGGGGCCTTTAGACTGTTCTACATACCTCTCTATGTCTCTTTACTATTTATTTATTTAATCTTGTTTGTTTGTTTTGTAATGGGGTTTATTTATTTATTAGTACTGGGGTTTAAAACTCGGGCTTCAGGACTGTTCTGTATACATCTCTATCTCCTTACTATTTAATCTTATTTAAAGATGGTTATGTGTTGTTTTTGTACTGGGGTTTAGTATTGGGGCCTTCAAACTGTTCTGTATACATTTTTAATTCTTTACTTATCTATCTCCTTCCTACGTTCATCAGAGCTTGCTTCAGACTTAAGATGTTCTATTTATTTATTTATTTATTCATTTATTTATTTATTGAAAAACCCTTGCTAAGTCAAGCTAAACCATTTCAGTATTATCTTCCCAGGGTGTGTCTGTGTGTATGTGTGTGTGTGTGTGTGTGTGTGTGTGTGTATTTATTTATTTATTGCAAGCCCTTTATAGTTTTAACCAAAGCTGGTCCCGACTTTGGTGTTATCCTCCTGATTTTTATTTATTAAAAGATGCTCATTCAGTTAGCTCAAGACCTTTATATTTTTCTGCTATTTATGTATGTGTGTGTGTATGTATGTATGTATGTATGTATGTGTGTGTATATATTGATTTATTTGAAAGCCTTCCCAAATGTTAAGCCAAGTCATTTCAGATTTTTTTTTAAGTCAGTTTATTTTATTTTTAAATTTTATTTATTATTTTTATTCTTGTTTCAGAACCTTTGTTTATTCACTCATTTTCATGGCCGGCTCAGCCCACCCTGAGGGTAGGGCTGGCGCAGCATGTGGTACTGGGGATGGAACCGCGGTCCCTGAAGCCACCCAAGCTTCCCCAAGCTGGCGCTTTAGACCACTGAGCTATCCCGCCGGGCCCTCATTTCAGATTTTATTGGAATCTTTTCATATATTGAAAGACCCTCACTAAGTTAACCCTAGCTGTGTTAGTATTTATATCTTGCTGGTATGTATGTATGTATGTATGTGTGTGTGTGTATGTATGTATGTATGTGTATATGTTTTTACTTATTGAAAGACCTTCGCAGTGTTACCCCAAGCCATTTCAGTATTATGATCTGCCTGCCTTATTTATCTATTTAAGACCCCTTTCTTACATCTTCTTTTTATTTGCTGAGGAGCTCCTTGCTAACTTAACCCTAGCCATTTCAGTATTAAGTTCTTCTTTAAAATGCATTTATTTATTTATTTATTTATTTACTTAAAGTACCTCAGAAAGTTAACTAAAGCTGTTTCAGTGTTTGATATGATTTTTGTTTTTATTTATTTATTGAAAGTCCCATGCCAAGTTAAAGCCGCTTCAGAGTTTTGTATGATTTTTGTGTTTTTATTTATTGAAGTACCTCGCAAAGTTAACTAAAGCCATTTCATTGTTCCATGTGATTTTTGTGTTTTTATTTATTTATTGAAAGTCCCTGGCAAGCTGGGTGTGGTGGTGCACGCTTGTAATCCCAGCAGCACTTGGGAGGCTGAGGCAGGAGGATTGGTGAGAGTTCGAGACCAGCCTGGGCTACCAAAGTGAGCTCAAGTCCAACTTGAACTGCGTAGCGAGACCCTGTCTCAAAGAAAGTACCTGGCAAAGTTAACTAAAGCCGTTTCAGTGTTTTGTATGACTTTTGTGTTTCTATTTATGGAAGTGCCTCACAAAGATAAAGCCGTTTAAGTATTTCACATGATTTTTTGTTATTTATTTATTTATTGAAAGTTCCTGGCAAAGTTAACTAAAGCTGTTTCAGTGTTTCGTATGATTTTTTATTTATTTATTTCAGTACCTCGCAAAGTTAACTAAAGCCATTTCAGTGCTTTGTATGATTGTGTTTTTTATTACTTATTGAAAGTCCCTTGGTAAGTTAACTAAATCTGTTTAATTATTTCACATGGTTTTTGTGTTCGTATGTCTTGAAAGTGGCTTGCTGAGTTTACTATAGCTGTTTTTGTGTTTTTTAATGTTTATTTTGAAAGTCCTTCACTCAGTTATCCAAGCCATTTCAGTATTTCATACGATCTTCCCATTTATCCATTGAAAGTCCCTTGCTAAATTAACCCAGGCCATTTCAGTATTTATCACCTTCCTTCCTTTCTTCCTTGCTTTTTCCCTCCTTTTCCTCCCTTCCTTCCTCCCTCCCTCCCTCCGGCTCTCTTTCCTTCTTTTCTGTCAAAAGATCCTTGCTGTGTTAACTCAAGCCATTTCACATTTCAGACTTAATGCATTTTTCTTTCTTTTTTAAAATTTTATATATTTATTTATTTTGCATTTTTCTTTTTATTAACTTTTTGCAAGATACTTGCTAATTAACCCAAACTGTTGCAATATTATGATCTTCCTGGTTCATATTTTAAATATTTATCTATTGAAAAACCCTGCTAATTTCACTGAAATTGTTTCACTTGTAGCTTTTCCTGATTTTTATTTATTAAAAGAACCTCTCTGGGTTAACTCAAGTCATTTCAGTATTTATAATTTTGCTGCTATTTCATTTTTTTATCTATTGAAACATCCTTGTTGTGTTAATGCAAGGTACCTCAGACCTTATGCATCTTCCCACTTGTATTGAAAGACCCTGACTAATTAATCCAAGCCGTTTTCATATTTCTTGGTATCTTTCTGCTTCACATTTATCTATTAAAATATGCTAAGTTAACCAAAGCTGTTTCAAACTTTCTTGTGATCCTCTTGATTTTATTTATTGAAAGACCTCTGCCTAAATTAACCCAAGCCATTTCATACTTCATTATAGTCTTGCTGCTTTTGGTTTATGTATCGAATGAAAGACGCCATCTTAAGTCAACCCAAGGTGTTTCAGATGTTGTTGCTTATGATCTTACTGCTTCTGCTGCTCAGAGAGTTGTGTGCCCAAAAGTTGTATAATTTAAGGTCTTAGTCTCAGGCATTTTAGTGCAGATGAATGTTATATGTATGTATGTATGTACGTATGTGTGTAAATATTTGTATGTATATATATGCTTATATGATCATACATATATATATATATATGTTAGGAGCCAGGCGTGGTGGCGCATGCCTGTAATCCCAGCACTCGGGAGGCTGAGGCAGGAGGATCGAGACCAGCCTGGGCTACAAAAGTGAGCTCAAGGCCAGCCTGAACTGCATAGTGAGACCCTGTCTCAAAAAGACAATAAAATTAGGCATATGAACTAATAGTTTTCAATTTATTGAATCCTTGTTTTCTTTTTTCTTTTTTTTTAAGATTTTATTTATTTATTTATTTATTTTTTTCTTGTTCCCGAACTTTTGTTTTTTTATTTTTATTTTTATGGCCGGCTCAGCCCACCCTGAGGGCAGGGCTGGCACAGCATGTGGTGCCGGGGATCGCATGTGGTGCCAGGGATCGAACCGAGGTCCCTGAAGCCACCCAAACTTTCCCAGGCAAGCGCTTTAGACCACTGAGCCATCCCACTGGGCCCTGAATCCTTGTTTTCTCGTCAAAATATTAACGTATGTGTGGTCTTCTGTGATTGGTATATCTTAGTGCTCCTGACAATAGGATGGATAATTTTTTTTCAATAAGAATCTATAGTTGAGGTTGGGTTTATATGCACTTGTGACACCAAGCTGCCCTTGAGCTCACTGCCGTCTTCTTGCCTTGACCCTTGTCAGTACTGGTATTACAGGTATGAGCCAGCCTTCCTGCTAACTGGCTTACATGTGGAAAGGTACAGTTTTGTGAGAGGAGTAAATGTTTGGAACCTAGAGAGAACCATACATTTGTAATTGAAGTATCTCTTTGTATAATATTTCTGCTTTATGTATATTTATAATTTTGGAGAGAGGATGATAATGTGTAATCCAACTTGCAAACCTGCCTTGCCCACCTGAGTGCCTTTTGTTTACCTAATGAAAGACCCTCTTGAGTTAACCTAAGGTGTTACAGACTTGGTTGGTTATGATCTTCCTGCTTCTGCTGCTCAGAGGGTTGTGTGCCCCAAAATTGTATAATTTAAGTTCTTAGTCTCAGGCATGTCAGTGCAGATGAATGTTATATGTATGTGATTATTAATGAGTGTTGTATTAATGGGATAGGTGATGGTAGTGTTGTGAAAACTTTGACACCTGACTGGTAGCTGTTCTTTAGAGATGATTTGAAATGTCCTTGTAAACAAAAATCACAGAGATAGCTCACTAAGTGCTGGTTTGGGAATCAGTGTTTCTTAAGCCTTTGGAAAAGGGAATTATAGTTTCAGAAGTGGATTGATTAAAGACATAATTTGATGAGAAGAGGGGAGGGGATCAGTGACAACTGGGGTGCTGATGAGGTAATGGGAAACAGATGAGAAAGAATGTAATTTCCCAGGGTTTGAACATGCCCTTGTAGTTAAAAATACATGTTTAGAACCATGCCAGGCATGTTCCATAAAAGTTGTAATGTTTGTATACAGTATTTGGGGTTCAGTTTAGTCCTATTTATCATTTCTATATATGCTTTATCTTCATGGTATGAGTCTAAGGTATATTTTATTTTATGATTACATGTTTACATTACCAAGTAGATTCATCTGTCATTAGGAGTGGCAAATGTACGTAGTTGAAATCAGTAATCTTTCCTGTTTACTTCCATGTGCAGTCTAGTGCCTATATAATGTGATTGCATTATTCTGATGAGCAAACCATGTGTCAACTCTGGATCTGTTTGGTAGTGTCTAAAAGGCAGGCTGCTTTGGTAAATTGAGGTTCTCAGATTTTAAACTACATACAAATCCCATTTTTGAAGAGGAAGTAGATTTGGTGTTTCCAATAGTACCTTGAGGGTTCTTTTGATTATTTATAATGGAAATCACAAAAGGCCAAGTATAGCTGTTTTAGTGTCAGTAACTTTGAGTTTCCAGTGCCACCTAAGTCTTAGTTCTTTCTCCTAAAAGCTGCAAGCAATTGAGTTGCAGTAGCTCAGCAGCTAGTGTTAACTGCAAACTTGGTAGGTCTCTGATCAGGAACCAGAGCTTCTCAGCAACTCTCCTAGCAGTTCTTAACGGCCCTGTTAACTATTTGGCTGGCAGTTTTCAGTCTGGCAGCCCTTACCTAGTCTTCTTAGGGGGAGCAGATCAGTCCATGCAATTTGAAATAGAATCTTGGACAGAAAATGAAATCATGCCATCGACATTTTATTGGAATATGTCATAATAGAAGTGAACAGTGCATGAGATGGGAGTTTTCAGAAATGTCTTAAAGGTGAGATCAGTGCTGCTAGTAGAAAATGTAATTTTCTTTCTGATGATAGTACAGTTTGGCACTAGGCTAAATGGTAGTCTCCTGGTATGAAGGTCATAGGTGGTTGAGGGGAACTGTTGGAGATTTGGGGGAATAAGTGGAGCATGTATTTCATGGGTAACCACATAAAGAATGGAATTACCTGGAACTGTTTGTAACATCCACAAAGATGAACTATAAAAGCACTAGAAATGTGATTGCCATGCAAGCTACAATAGGAGTAGCATTGAAGTACTTCTAGGGTCATGGTAGGGCACCAGGACCTGGGACAGTGGTGATGGTTCCATGGTCACAGTTGGGCACACCCTTTGACTACACCTGATTTTGATGAGTTAGAAAAGGAGCCGCAGCCAGTTCATTAACTGTCATTTCTGTGAGCCACATAGCCTAGGCTTTCCTAAAATGGAATGAGAATTCTTATTTTGTTCAGAAAGTCTGTATACAAGGAGCCTTGGATATTTAGTTTTCCTATAGAGTAAAAAGTCTTGATTTTTTTTTTTAACACAACAAGACTGACTTTATTTTATTTTTATTTTTATTTTTTTTTGTGGGACCAGGGTTCGAACTCACGACCTTGCACTTGCCCAGCAGGCACTTGTGCCTCAGAGCTATCTCGCCAGCCCCCGACAAGACTGACTTTAAAGCGAACTTCTGCATAAACTTTTACTTATTTTATTTTTTTATGGTTGGCTCAGCCTGCCCTGGGGGTAGGCATAGAAATGTGGTCCCTGTGGTTGCCTAAGCTTGCCTAAGCAGGTATTTTATACCACAGAACCATCTCACCACCACTCTCCATAAACTTACAAAAAAAGGAAGAGTATCAATTGGGAAAAGTACCAGCCCTCCCTTTCAATCTCATAGAAACAAAAGTTTATTTTTTCAAAACTGCCTGCTGCTTATGCTACCAGGTACAACAGAGAAATTGACTATATTGTGGATGAAATATTCCTTCTGTGAGTGATGTTCTGTGAATACAAAGATCATAATGAAAAATCATTTTTGTATAATGAAAAATCTAAAACATGTATAATTCTCAAAGTGGTTCTTGAAATTATTCAATCACTGAGCAAACAAGCTTTCTTTTTTTTTTTGGTCTTTTTGAGACAGGGTCTCGCTATGCAGTTGAGGCTGGTCCTGAGCTCACTTTTGTAGCCCAGGCTGGTCTCGAACTCGCACCAATCCTCCTGCCTCAGCCTCCTGAGTGCAGGGATTACAGGCGTGAGCCACCACGTCCGGCTGAGCAAACAAGCTTTCTAAAATTTATTTCACTGTGGGGATATGTGCTTGTAATCTCAACAAAAGGTAAGGCGCAAGTGTCAACATTAGCTTAATCCCAGTGTGGGTAAATAAGTGAGCTCAAGCCCAGCATTGAGACCTTCTCTGAAGAAACAAACAACCACAAAGTCTTCCAAAAATAATCTTCAAATTTCCCATTCTTTAAAATTTGTTATGTAACCATCACATTTATTTTGAAAATTTTTGATAATTGGTATTGTATATGATGAATAGCTAAACACACACCCAGTTTCAAAATCTCAGCAAGTTCTTCATTAAAATTTTTCCAATTTCTGGCCCAGCAGGATGGCTCACTGGCCTAAAGCGCCTGCTTGGGAAAGCTTGGGCGGCTGCAGGGTACCACGGTTCAATCCCCGAAAGCACATGCTGCGCTAGCCTTGCCCTCAGGGCAAGCTGAGCCAGCCATTAAAATAAATAAATAAACAAACAAAAGTTCTGAAACAAGAAAAAAAATAAAATAAAAAAGTCTTAAAATTTCTTTTTCCAATTTCTTTATGAAGTATATAAACTTCATGAGCACGGCAGGATGGCTCAGTGGTCTAAAGCACCTGCTTGGGAAAGGCTTGGGCGGCTGCAGGGACTGCGGTTCGATCCCCTGCACCACATGCTGCGCCAGCCCTGCCCTCGGGGTGGGCTGAGCTGGCCATAAAAATAGAAAAAAAGTAATTAATTAATTAATTAATAAAACAAAACAAAAGTTCTGAAACAAGAAAAAAATTTTTTTTAAAGTATAAAAACCTCAGACACCTCATTATAGGATACAAAATCACGTTCCTATTCTCTGTTTGCACTTTTCTTACTTGGTATCTAGTCTCCTTCCTCCTTCCCTCTCCCCATGTTTGCCATACAAGTCTGCATTGAACTCATTTTTTTTTTTTTGCTTTGATGTTAAAATTAGTTTCCATGTGGGAGTGAGAACAAGAAATATTTGTCTTTTCCAACCTCATTTTATCAGAATTTATTTATTTTTCCTTTTTTTTTTTAACCTAAGACTGGCCTTTAACACATTATGTAGCCCAGGTTCTTTCTATCTCAGTGTCCTCTAAATGCTGAGGTGGCAGATGTACCATTACTCCAGGCAACTTTTTATGTGGTAAAATGTTCAGATTCATCCATGTTGCATTGCATTTCAGACATCGCTGCATGTTATGTGTGTATACAAATATGTTATTTTTCATATCCATCTTTCTTACTTCTTTCACTTGGCCTTTTTTTGGAGGAGGGATGTAGGACTGGGGATTGAATTGCGGCCCTTGCCCTTGCCAGGCAAATACTTAGTCTACTAAGACATCATCTCCCCAGGCCCACTTGGTCATTTTGAGTAATGCTGTGGTAAACATGAATTTGGAGGTATCTTTAGTATATTAACTTCGTTTCTGTTGAGTATAGAATTTGGTGCCCTTTTCTAATACTTGAGGAAACATGGGAATACTGTTCTAAGTTACAGCTGTAGAAACTTTGTAAAAAATTAGCCACTGTCAATGAGATTTATCCAGGTTGTATGGCAATGAAGAACATGGATATATCTCCGCAAGGCCGTTTGGGTGGTGGGCAACTGAGCAACGAAACAGACTTCACATGAGACTTAGACTGAGAACTGAAGACCATGAAAAACTAAGGACAAGGTTAAAATTATTCTGCCTGACAAATTTTGTTGGTGTGTTAGATTAATGTGTAAGTGAACTTTTATACTGAAATGTGTATTTTCTAGTGAGCATGGTCAGACATCAAAGTTAAGTTTTAAATAGTTTTCTTAAACTATTGAAGGTTTACCAGCCATAAGTAATGCCAATGTTACAACCACAAAGCTATTAGAAATTCTTGAAGGAATGGACATATCTTACAAAAAAAATGGCTGAAAAAAATTCCTGTGACTAAGATAACAATGTGAAACTTCAGGCTTAAAAGGCTGATTGGTCTTCCCTGAGTAAAAACATGAAAACATGATCAGATAAATTGGTGTCCATTCTCACTTCTCTTTTCTCCTAAAGCTTTGCATGTTTGGTTACAAAGAAAAAAAGAATCCTTAAAAATTGGCCTATACTGGATGCTCCATTTATGTCAGGCTAGCTCACTAGAGAATAAACCCAGGTCATGGAAATAAAATTGCCTTGTTTACATAAACTGCTGTTTTAAATTATGTGATGTTAAGAGGGTATTGGAAAGGAAATAGAGTGTATATTTTGTGGGGTGAGAGAATAACTATAAAAGCAATGTGCACGTAGTGCTTGAAATGGAAACTATTGCGTTAATGTGATCACCAAAGTGAATACATGACATGAATATGATCTGCATCGTAATCAAATGAAAAGATTTAAAAATTTTGAAGTGAGGACAGATAAATTAATCTGAAGTGTACAGATAATATAAAATGTGAACTTAAACACGTATGCAAGCATTTATTCCAGTTACTATAGAAGAAAGACCTGTCTCTCCTACTTGCCCTATCATGTAGCCTAAAAATGATGGATGTGGATTATTGACAGAAACAGATGGAACTCTTCATATTCCAGTAACTTTTTTGCAACTGTGTCTCTGCCACATAGTATTCATCAATCCAATGTATTTACCAATTTTCCACCTACTTCCTGGGTTATAGAATAGATTTTGAGAAGATAATAAGACAGCTGGTTTTCTTCAATTTACTTTCAGTAAAAGACAAAATTAGTGTGGCACTATTTAGAGCATCTTTTGTGATGCTACAAACTGGAAGTCTCCCACTTTTAGGCGCTGGATATTTGGATTTATTTGTTGGTTGCATAGATTCAATATCATCCTCTGATCCTTGAAGATCACCAGAAACCATTGACTGCAGACAATACATAATTCTGGACAGATTATGAAAATTTTCTGCCATTAGTCGAGGTCAACTAGAGCTTCATCCTCAGTTTCTGGCAGATTATTCTTAAAGCTGTACTTTTTGTTTTGTTTTGTTTTCAAACTTTTGCTTCTGTAACTTTGGACAAGCCTAAGCTGTCTGAACAGCTGGAAAAAGGGCTTCATGGCTTAGAACTTCTGGAGTTCCTTTGCCTGCCCTAGAAACAACAGGAAAACAATATGAATACCAGCACTGTCCTGAAAATGGAACTGAAAACAGTTTGGAATGTTAGATATTGGAAAATATCTGTTGATTTATTTAATAAGAATCAGAAAATGTGTGCTGGACTTTAGCAATATGTACACAGAAAAAGACATCTCTTTGATTCAGCTAAAACCTTCAGTTGTGGAACTTCATGAAAAAAAGAAACTGCTCTGAAATCCATTTTGGTGCTGCAGTTCTTTGAAAAAGCTAAATTGACAAAATAACATTTGATATTAATGGTATAGGGTATCCATGTCACATTTGTGTACATATGCAAAAATTTTCCCTAGAATTCTAAAATACCTATGAACCTTTAAATTGGAGCATTTTTGGATTGTAGTTAAGTTTATTTAAATATATGAGAAATGTTTGCAGCATCATATTTAAATAAGAATGCAAGATGATCATTGAATATAACAAAATGTAATTGTTTTATTGTGTTCAACTTATTAGTGTTCCCAGAAATGAAGCTGGTAAAAATGTATGAACATATTCACTGTACAAAATAGTGGCTTTTCAGGGAAATCTATGTAAGTGTTTGGTGAAAATTGGCTTGTTGAGAAGATTTCTTAAGGGAATTCAATTTTACATTCATGTTTTAGATGGCACAGGGTAGTACAGTAGAATCAGTACAGTAACAAGTGCTTTTTCAGTCTGTGAAAAGACATTTGTTTAATGAAATAACCATATATAACCACCTTTTGGCATTTTCTACATAATTCTGGAGATTGCTATATGGAAACTACTAATAATTATTTTAGTATAGTTTTTGGGGTATTTCCGAATCACTTATGTTAAACATTTTCATTGTATTACTGTTGTCAATGGCTCCTTTAAGTATACAGTTTTTACAGATGTAATACTAAGGCAGCATATATGTGAATGTATGCATAGTTAGGAATTTACTTTAATTCAAAATTGTACATTTGCATAAGATATGCTGGTAGGACAGGTAACATTCAGTCTGGGGTAGGCCTTAGGATGGTTTTATAAAGAGTGAAGCAAAACTTCATAAATTATACAATGAAAAAATGTAATTTTACACTTGGCGATTCCTTTGTGAAAGTATTCAATTGTGTGACAGAATTTCTAGGCAACTTTTGTTTGGAAACTACAGTCATATAGAATGTTGCCAGCAGCTAAAATAAGGTGGAAATGTCACTGCAGACCTTTTGTTGCTTCCACATGTGTTTGTACCTAAGTAGACTTGCTTTGTTGTATTGTGGGATTGTACAATTTCTTTTTAATGTTGTATTACATTTTATCATTGGGTTGCTAACTGGAATAATTAACATTATAGGTAACTGCTATCACTACATGTATTTTCTCTAAATTTATGCAGTGGGTGATTTTATTTCCTTATTAAGTTTCAGAGTACCTGTATATGTTAAGAAATAGGTAGATCATGTGCGGTATTACTACATACTATGTATAGGATTACACTTATGAGTACACATGTAGCTACAAAATATGTTAATAGAAATTTTATTTTTCTGGATAATACTGTATAGTTGCAAATACCGTATTCTCCTTTTTGTATGATTATTTACTTTAGCTAAATATAAAATCAGCTTGATTTTCTTGATTTGCTTTTTAAATAGAAGTTATGTTGGTGTTTGTATGTATAGTATATTAGAGAGAAATTAAGAGATTTGTTAGCACAGTTTTAGTTGAAAAGCGATTATAATCATCAAATTGTGTCCATTTTATTTACCTAATCATTTAACTTTGCTTATAGTAGCAAACTAGACTTAGGTTTATAATACTATTTTATTGAGTTCATCCAAATGACATTGTGTTCTGTGTTCCATTGCTATATGAAAATATCAATACAACTTTGTAAATAATAGGCTAATTAATTTTAAAATTTAAAATGTTGACTTTAGATGTGTTAAAGTTTCTTGCAAATTGTAATTTTATAAAAACTTTGTTTTTGTTACCAGTGTGTTTTGAAAATACTGATGATATTTATCACTCATAGGTTCATGCAATGAATATGGTGGTGATACATGGTTATCAGTGCAGTTTGGGAGTACTAGTGAAGTACATTTCAGGTTAGAGTCCAGTCTTGCTAACCAAGCTAATGTAGGGATAAAAGGGTCAGAGATGTAGCCCCAGTATTGTCAAAAAGTAAAATAGACACATGGAGATGTACAAAATTTACCATTTATTGCTTTGAGTGTTTGAAGATAAAATTCACAAGACTGTATGCATTTACCCCATTCTCATAGACTAGCTTGCATTGTGTCACCTATGAATTGCATTTTAAACACAAACTTCTTGAAGAAAAATCATGTGGCCTTTCTAGATGTTTGGGGTTTATTGACATACATTTCTATTTGTTTGCTTTGCAATTCACATTCAAAATATAAATGATTATATCAAAGCAATTTTGTACTACCTCTTGGAACTATACAAAATTCTGTATGTGTTCCCTTAGTTGCATGACAACATTCAAGACAACTTTGTAAATAGTAAAATACAAAAGTGATTTAACATCTAGTTTATCTAGATGAATAGAGTCTCACAGAGTATAACTTTGTAAATAAGTCATTATAAACCTTTTAATCATCACATTGGTCAGTTTTTCAAAATTGTTAGGTGTGGGTCATGTCAACTATGTGTCTTGATTTCTTTTTGTCAGGGGTAAGAAAGCCCTAAAATTGTATTTTCTATTTTAAATTGTTGTCCTGGATAAGTATTTGTCATATTTTAATTGTTACATCTTAAAGCCCAATCACCACTTTGGATGCATGTCTTTGGTCAAGTAGATAGGATATTTAAGAACAATTTGTAAATAGCATACTACTTTTAAACATCCAGATTTTCTAGATGCATGTTGTGGTAACATTGTGAAACATATAATACTTACAACACTTGTAAATCCTTTTTGGTTTTTGTACTTAATTGTCTGAAGTCATTTTGTAATATATGGTGGATCATTGCCATACATTCTGACTGATAGTATAGAAAAAATGTTACACAGTTCTTTTTTCATTGTTCCTTATCAACTCTGAAAGTTGATTGTCAAACTCAATTTTGTATTCATGGTGGACGTTGCAAATTACTTTTTAATGGCTTTCTAAAGAATGCAACTCAACACAATTGTGCAGCAGAATCTTAACAGTGCAACAAACATACTGGATTGCCTAAGGAAGAAGAGGGGATTACGGGTGAGTAGAAAACAGTTCTTTGTGGGTTACAAATAGATGAATTAAAAATATTGGAGATACACTGTGAAGAATAAATTTTCTGCTGTTAAGACATACTTATGGCTACTGCCCATCAAATATGTTTGAGTGCTTTTTATTTATTTATTTATTTATTTATTTATTTTTTTGTCTTTTTGAGACAGGGTCTCGCTATGCAGTTGAGGCTGGTCCTGAGCTCACTTTTGTAGCCCAGGCTAGTCTCGAACTCGCACCAATCCTCCTGCCTCAGCCTCCCGAGTGCTAGGATTACAGGCGTGCGCCACCATGCCTGGCTTGAGTGCTTTTTAAACTTGTTATGCTTTTTGTGCTTCTGATTGAACTTAGGCATGCTAATCATATATTCTAATGTAGACTTACATTTCTACCCTGCTTAATATATATATAATCAGATGCATATTTACATGATTTGGTGATTTTATGTCTAAAGACATCAAGTGTGTGTGTGTGTTTTTTTGTTTTGTTTTGTTTTTTTTTGCGGGACTGGGGATTGAACTCAGGTCCTTGTGTTTGCCCGGCAAACGTTTATTCTACTGAGCTATTTCCCCAGCCCCAAGTGTGTTATTTTTTAACCTTTTAAAACCAAAGCATTTAGTCTGAGTAATCACTGAAATTCTCAAGGTGGACTCTAAGGTGCAATAGCTGCTCTCTTGGGCTTACGTGTACTTGCTTCATGGATTCCAAGCCTGAGTCTGCACTATACAGTTATGGTGGCATTTTGCTTTTCAGTCTTTGCACTTGAGTTACACTTCCTCTCGCACTTGGTAGGATAGCCACATTTGCCACGTTATTTATTTATTTATTTATTATTTATTTATTTATTTATTTATTTATTTATTTATTTTTGGTCTTTTTTGAGACAGGGTCTCGCTATGCAGTTCAGGCTGGCCTTGAGCTCACTTTTGTAGCCCAGGCTGGTCTCAAACTCACACCAATCCTCCTACCTCAGCCTCCCAAGTGCTGGGATTACAGGTGTGAGCCACCACACCTGGCTACCACAAGTTGTTTTCTGAAGGCAGTAGTAGGCCTTGTAGCCCCAGCAGTGGCACATTGTGTGTGTGTTTATTAAGACATTTCATCTTACTTGTGCCACAGAGACCAAAGAATGAAGCACATTATTTATTTATTTATTTATTTATTTATTAATTTATGTAATTTTTTCTTTTTTTGTTTCAGAACCTTTGCCTATTTACTCATTTTTATGGCCAGCTCAGCCTGCCCCGAGGGTAGGGCTGGTGCAGCATGTAGTGCCTGAGGTCCTTGAAGCTGCCCAAGCTTTCCCAAGCAGGTGCTCCAAACCACTGAGCCATCCCGCCAGGCCCCTGAAGCACATTTTTTTTTTTTTTGTCTTTTTGAGACAGGGTCTCGTTATGCAGTTCAGGCTGGCCCTGAGCTCACTTTTGTAGCCCAGGCTGGTCTTGAACTCGCACGCATCCTCCTGCCTCAGCCTCCTGAGTGCTGGGATTATAGGCGTGCGCCACCACGCCCAGCTTGAAGCACCTTTTTGTACCCAGAATTTTCCTCAGAATTCTGAGGAAATGAGGGCCTGGCAGGATGGCTCAGTGGTCTAAAGTGCCTGCTTAGGAAAGCTTAGGCGGTTGCAGAGACCGCAGTTCGATCCCTGGCACCACATGCTGTGCCAGCCCTGCCCTCAGGGCAGGCTGAACCGGCCATAAAAATGAATAAGCAAACAAAAGTTCAAAAGAATTCTGAAGAAATACATTTCAATACTTTCACCATTTGTATGTATAAAGTGTGGTGACAGGTATAAATATTTGTTCTCTCCTATTTATTTTCTTAATTTATGCAGTCTGGTGCTACATTTCATTTGCCTTTTGTACTTCTCAGATGATGAAGCTGAGAGACATTTGATGTTAAGCTGTGCATAGCTGAAGTCACCAACATTGCCTGTTACACCTTAATTTATAGATTTTAAGGACAAATCAGAGGTAAGGTGGATTTGATGATTATGGATGAGACATTTCCTAGCCTCAGGAAGGTAGTAGTGTTTCAGTGTTTCTCAGTTTGTATTTTGTAACTTCATAGAAGTAGGCATTTTGTTTAGAATCGATGCACTGTCTGTGTATTAGGTTTATGGTCCATCATTGAGCTAAAATATTAGCACTCAGTTAGATGTTTTAAAGATACTCTCATAGAATAATGTTGATTCATATGAAGATAGCATTAATTTGTTGTGGCAAAGCATGACAATTTAGATGTTTATCTATGTCTATCTATGTTATAGCCAGCTCAGCCTACCCTGGGGTAGGGCTGGCACAGCGTGTACTGCTGGGAATTGAACCATAGTCTCTGGTTGCCTAAGCAGCTGCTTTAGACTGCTGAGCTGTCTAACTGGCCTGACAATGAAGATCTTAATATTAGTCACTGATTTGTCTTCACAAATACACTATTGTGGTGTGAAAGTTGCTTTCATGAAAAAATGCAAAGGAATTTAATGAAAAATGCTAATATTAAAGAGAAGTAATTGAGCCACTGCATTGCGAGTGGACTAGGTTTGCATCCTTGTGCTGTGCTGGCCTTGCCCCAGATGTGCCCAGCCAGCACCAATGACAGGGCATGTTGCCCCATGGCTGTAATTGGGCTGGGGAGTCTGAATAATACTGAGGTGCATAGTGACACCACATGCCAAATACAAAAAAAATTTACAAAAAAATAGTGATTCATATGTTGTTGGGATATAAGATATAGTAATAAGGAATTTTGTTATTATTCACAGAAATCATAAAAACATTATTGGACAGCCCCTTCCTTGCTAGTTTGCCTCTCTCTTCAGAATGGTATGTATTTTTCTTAGATACTTTTCATCAGGAAAATTATATAACTTTGTCTTTGATCTGTAAGTTTTCTGTGTGCTAAATATGCTTATATGATTTTAAATTGTTTGGCTGAATATGAATTATTTCTCTAGGTTAGAATAATGGAAAGTAGGCCAAGTGTGGTGGCACATGCGTGTAATCCCAGCATTTGGGTGGTTCAAGAAGGAGGATCAGTGCTAGTTTAAGACCAGCCTGAGCTAAAAAAGCGAGCTCAACGCCAGCCTGAACTGCATAGCGAGACTGTCTCAAAAAGACAAAAAAAAAAAAAAAATAGTGGAAAGCTAGAAAGAACTTTATCTTTTTTTTTTTTTTCTTCCTGTGTGACTGTGGTTGAAACTCATGACCTTGTACTTACCAGGCAGGCACTTGTGCCATGGAGGTATCTCTCCAGCCTTTTCTTTCTTTCTTTGTTTCTTTCTTGATAAATCCTTGATATTTCCAGAAGTTGAGACTATATATCAGTGTATTTGAGTGCTGAGGTTACCTTTAGTAGTGAAACCAAAGCCAGCTATTAAGCAGCCAGAAAGCAACAGAAAATGAATACATGACCATTTCTCTTTTAGACATTCTTTGTTTTCCTCTTCTAGAAGTTAGGCATCTGTTTAGTTTATCTTTGGTCTTAATGAAGCTACATGTGCAACAATGATTTCATCCGCTGTTCCTTCACTTGACATCTCCATTTCAAATGCCTTACCTGGTGTTGTCCTCATGAGGGTTAGAAGAAGTATCAGCAGACTCACCATACAACACAGGTATTGAATCATTTCTAACCAGCTGTCCATTTTGGGAAACAGCGTTTTCACTCACACAGTGTGCTCTTTCTAGTCTTCCAACTGCACAAATTTCATTACTTTGAGGCCTGGGTTGGAGAACGTTCTAAGTCCAAAAAGTTTAGTGATCTTTCACTTAGTGTGTGTACCTGAGGGTATTGTTTTTAGTGCCAGAGGTTTTAAAGGAGTCAACTGAATAAGGTCAAGATCTGCTGCTCTTGAAAACAAAACATCTGCATTATTTCCTGCTACAACAATCCTCCCTGAAACTTGCATTATTATGCCAGCATTTGGAACTCCTTGCAATCCTTGTTCAAGGTTAACATTTGATCGTATGAATTTTAATTTTTCTGGGACCCTCTTTGCTGGCTAACACCCTTGGTATGTTCCATTTTGTACTGAATTTGACTAATTTTTGCCATCTCAGCAGCAGTGATAGAGTGAACTGCTGCTAGCCGGGCTTGGTGGCACACGCCTGTAATCTCAGCACTGTGGGAGGCTGAGGCAGGAGGATTGGTGTGGGTTTGAGACCAGCCTGGGCTACAGAAGTGAGCTCAAGGCCAGCCTCAACTGCATAGCGAGACCTTGTCTCAAAAAGACAAAAAAAAAAAAAAAAAAAAGAGAGAATGAAATACTGCTGTGCTGACCAAATATGTACCAACTACTGCTAATTGTTTGGTACTATCTGCTTCTGAGCTTCATAGTAATCATTAATTTGCTTCCCACGAATGGGCTGGACTTGAGCCACATCAGTTTCTCTGGGCTCCCGGGATGCTCTCAAAGGCCATTGGCCAAGCGCTTGCCTAATGCGCCTGCACAGTGGCCCAGAGCAGGCTGGAAAAGATACAAAATGGCTGGAATTGGCCCCTATCCATCCAAATTGGTTATCTTTATTCCCAATAATGTTACTGATTATAAAAAAGCAACCTGTTGAAGTATTTTTATTTTGAAATATTCTTTCTCTATGAAACGTTCTACTAGTAGTTTACTGCAACGTCGATTGAGTGTCCACTAAATGGGAATACATGCTTTACCGAGAGAAATTTATTGATGTAGCCATTTTCCTAATCTTGTGGATTTTTAAATTTTATTTATTTATTTATTTATTTATTTATTTATTTTCTGTATTTTTTTAGAGAAGGGCCTACATGTGACATGGGTCTCACTACTAGATGGGACTCACAGTGACTTGACTTTTTTTTGTTTTCTTTTTTGTCTTTTTGAGACAGGGTCTCCGCTATGCAGTTGAGGCTGGTTCTGAGCTCTCTTTTGTTGCCCAGGCTGGTCTCGAACTCGCACCAATCCTCCTGCCTCAGCCTCCCCGAGTTCTGGGATTACAGGCGTACGCCACTACGCCCAGCGATTTGACTGTTTATGCCTCCCAAGCACTGTGATTACAGGCTTGCTCCACCATGCTCAGTCTCAAATGCATGTTTCAGTGTACCCTAGGAATCAAAGCACTGGTTCCTATGCCTGCTTGCAGGCACTTTATTCCACTGAGCTGTTTATTTGGCTACCCCCTTTGTCCTAATCTTGATGTATGATGGTAGATAATTTATGTGTAACAAGTTTATTTATCTATCTATCTATCTATCTATCTATCTATCTATCTATCTATCTATCTATTTATTTATTTTACGTTTTGAGACAGGGTCTCACTGCCCAGTTCAGGTTGGCCTTGAGCTTACATTGTAGCTCAGGCTGGTCTCAAAGTTGCAGTGATCCTCCTGTCTCACCCTCCCAAGTGCTGGGATAACAGGTGTGTGCCACCAGGGCTGGGCAAGTTTGCTTAAAGTAGTGAAATGAAATGTTTTTTACAATGGATTGGTAATTTTTTTTCTTTTTTTTTTTTTTTTGTAGAGCCAGGGATTGAACTCAGGCCCTTGTGCTTGCAGGCAAGCACTTATTCTACTGAGCTATCTCCCTAGACCCCAGATTCATATTTCCAACATTACCTATTATGGGTGATGAGTTAATCATTTTATTATTATTACTATTTTTTGTCCTTCTGAGGCAGGGTCTCACTCAGTATGCAGTTCAGGCTGGTCTTGAACTCAGTTTTGTAGCCCAGGCTGGTATCAAACTTAAGTGAACCTCCCTCTCTCAGCTTCCTAAGTGCTGGGATTATAATAGGTGTGTACCACCACACCTGGCTCAATCATTTTCTTTCTTTTTCTTTTTTTGTCTTTTTGAGACAGGGTCTCACTATGCAGCTCAGGCTGGCCTTGAGCTCACTTTTGTAGCCCAGTCTGGTCTTGAACTCTGCACCGATCCTCCTGCCTCAGCCTCCCGAGTGCTGGAATTATAGGTGTGCACCACCATGCCCGGCTTCAGTCATTTACTGTATTTTTGTGGGAACACTACCTTGCAAGTGCCAGGCATGCATTTGTGCCAAAGGTATCTCCCAGCCCCCTTACTCATTTTATTACATTTTTTATTTTATATTATGGCTGGCTAAGGCTGCCCTGGGGGTGGGGCTGGCACAGCATGTGGTGCTGGGGATTGCACTTCACTCTCTGCAGTTGCCTAAGTTTCCCTAAACAAGTGCGTTAGACCATTGAGCCATCCTTCTATATCCTTTGGAGACAGCGTCTTGCTATGCAGTTTAGGCTGATCTTGAGCTCACTTTTGTAGCCCAGGATGGTCTTTAACTCTGACTGATCCTTCTGACTCAGCCCCCCAAGTGCTGGGATTATAGGCATGCGCCACCATGCCCTGCCCGCTGAGCCATCTCACTGGGTCCGCTCACTGGGCCCCCTCTTCATTTTTTTTTAGAATTTATTTATTTATTTATTTATTTATTTATTTATTTATTTCTTGTTTCAGAACCTTTGTTTGTTTATTCACTCTTTTTTTTTTTTTTTTTTTTTTATGGTCGGCTCAGCATGTTCCAAGGGCAGGGCTGGCTCAGCATGTGGTTCCGGGGATCGAACCGTGGTCCCTGAAGCCGCCCAAGCTTTCCCAAGTAGGCGCTTTAGAGCACTGAGCCATCCGTTGGACCCCCCTCTTCATTTTAAAAGTTGCATCATAATGTAGTTTTTTCATGGAGTCATTGAATTGGCAAGAGCTCCTTATGCAATTTTGCCAAACACTTTTTAGAGTAACTTTATAGGTTGCACATTATAATTCCGAGAACTTGGTATCAATAGAGAAATAGATATTATTCAGTAATAATTTTCTAAAGTGACAGTACTTTCAAGAAATACAGGTCATGCTGATTTGTCATTTATAGATATTTTTAATAAGTATTTATTCATTTGGTACATGGTTGCTCTACAGAGCTCAGGCACATAGTGATCCTCCTCTCTCAGCCTCCCCAGCACTAGGTTTCAAGTGACTGGTTCAACTTGCCTGGGTTGTGCATACTTGGCATAGGATGTAGTACTGGTGAGACTGCTGAGCTAGCTATATTACCACCCCAGACAGCTAATATCCTTATGCCTTCTTTTGTTACAACAAAATTCTAGAAGAAATTTTGTTTTTGTTTTGCAGAACTGGGGATTGAACTCACGTCCTTGCATGTGCTAGGCAAGCGCCTATTCTACTGAGCTCTGTCCCCAGCCCCTAGAAATTTTTCATTAGAACAGATGCTCCCCTATCTTAGGTGTCTGATGGGTAGTAAGGTAGTGTCTAAATTTTCCACTGTGCCTTCAGGTGATTTCTGAGACGATACTTCACCAGTTCTGCCATAAGTCGTCCGATCAAGAGTCTCCATATTTCTCAGAGACTTCTAAGTTGACAGATGTTTCCACTGTTGGTCGCTGCTGCACAGAAAAATTGGAATGAAGTCTACTTTTTGGAAGACCTGAAGGTTGCCCTTGCAGACAATATTTGCTAGTCATAAGCAAGATTTTTACTGTGGATGGACTAAATCTTAGGAGCTGGCCTGTTAGCTGCATTACCACCAAAGAAAGTTTGATGTGATGGAATTTAAGGGCTTCATCTCAGTGCTTCCATAAGTATGCATTGCACATGTTTATTTTGACTTTGCCCTGCAGATATTTGAAAGAAACTGAGTTAAATTTTGTAAATAGTTGAAGGACATAATAGGGTTTTTTTTTTTGTGTGTGTGTGTGTGTGTGTGTGTGTGCTGGAAGTTCAACTTAGGACCTTGCAGTTGCAAGGCAGGCACTATTGTGTTGAGCTACCACAGACCAGTACATGGTATTTTTCAACATATTTTACTTAAAATAACTTATACTTTAATTTTAATGTTTTCTCATAAGTAACATTACATGACTATTCAAATACATATTTAGTTGTATTTTGCTTTCTGCCAAATATGTTTGTATAAAAGTGAATTCTTTCGCTGCATTCAAATAATTTTGTTGGATCATGGCACAATTAATTTTCCTTTTAAAAGTTCAACTTCTCTTAAAAGTGACCATTAGATCTTAATAATTGACAAACTGTGATGATGAAAGTTGTTTTTGTTAATGTTAAGATATCTTTATATCATGTAATATGAAGCCATTTCATTTTTATATGGCGTTATTTAAACCATCTCATTTTTAATGTACCATTGTTGTAACAATCTGTTATTGATTTCTTAGAGACTATACATAATCCATATGTAAAAATGTTCCATCATTCATTGTTATTGTAAAAGTATTTTACGTTTCACGTGTACTTTGGTGTTTTTTGTACAGAAGTTATGTTCTCAAATATAGTCATTTTATGTTTATCATTTTTTAGTTTGTGGGTTTTTTTTATAAATGTGTACATCATCAGTATTTGTAACTTTCTATCGGTAGCTATTTTCATTTCTTTTTCCATTAATCATTCCTGTGATGTGAAAGTTAGTAAGGTTTTTTCCCTTTAGTAAAGTTAGGTCCTAACCACAAAGAGGGAAGCATCAGGTATAACTGATGCTGTATTTCTGTGACTTGCTTTCCTTTTGTGGAACTCTTAATTACTGACAGATGATTTATACAGTCTAATTTGTTCCATGAAATATTTCTCATATCTTTTTACAAGCAATCCTTACTTTGCATTTTTTTCCTCAGGTTTATACAGTTCTTTTTCACCACAAATAATGCAGCTTTAATTTACTTTCATCAATTTCATAGAGAGAATAGAGCTTTTTAAAATCAAGTCTTGCTATCCAAATACATGGTATGGCTTTTTGAAATGAAATTACTTTGAGATGTTGCTAGTAGAGTTTATTTTTATTCAGAAGCATTTCAAAAATTTTAATTTTGGGATTGGAATTATTTACTTAGTTTTCTATCAATCACATGAAGAGTTTATCCTTTCACATTAGCATTTAAGTTTTTTCATAACTTATCATTGTTATTAGTCATAAGTTATATCCATAAGCATAAATTCCTGTTAACTTTTTTACTTTAAAGAGGAAAAGAACAGAAATAATAAACACAGACAAAATAACATTCCAAAATAAAAATGAGAGAGAATTTGAAAAACGAGAATGACAAATCAAGAATGCTTGCTACACTACGTATTATCGGTTTTCTTACAGAGAGTACTAGGTAGAGGTACAAAAGATTCATCAGTTATCATAATACTTCTATAAACCTTTTTTTTCCCTTAAATTTGAAATTATTTTAAAGAGAATGGAGTTGGGTAGATAGCTAGTTGGTATAAAGGTCTGCCTGGCAAAAACAAGGACTTAGGTTTGTTCCCTGGTGCTGTATGTTGCTGGTCGTGCACTCCTTTAATCCCAGCAGTGGGGAGGCTGACGTACGGGAATCACTCTCAGCTGTGTATTTAGACCCTGTACTAAATAAATAAATCAGAAATACATAAAATGAGTAAAAACAAGATTAGAATTAAGATGCATTGTGATTTATTTCACTTAACTCTATAGACTATTTGCTCCATTTACCTATGAAAGCCTCATTGTCTTTATATCTGAGTAATACTCCATTATATAAAAATATATCATCTTGTTTATCCATTACTGAGTTGATGGGCACTTGGGATGTTTCCAAGATTCAGCTGTGATTAATTGTCCTGCTATTGGGGCTGGGGAGATGTTTCTGTGGCACAAGTGTCTGCCTGGCAAGTACAAGGTCATGAGTTTCAACCCTGGTCCCGCCAAAAACAAACAAACAAATAAATAAATAAATAAATAAAGTGTCCTGTAAACATGGGTACATATATATCATGATGAGGATGTTTTTTCAGTTTTTTCTCAAAGAGGAATAGGAGTTGAATAGGAGTTCTAGTCCTAGTTTTTTTAGCAGTCTCCACAGTAATTTCCATAGAGCTTATATAAGTTTCCATTCCTCTAGCAGTGGTGTTTGCATCCTTTCTCCCCACAACCTGCCCAGCACTTTTTGATTTATGATAGCCATTCTTTAGACTATGGTGGGGTCTGTGTTTAGTTTGCATCTTACAAGTGACCAACGAGTGCATTTTGACTCAGAAAATCTATAGAATAGTGAGGTTTTGATTTTGTTGTACACTTCCTTTTGCTTTGTAGTTTTTTCTGTGCTGTGGATTGGCCCTTTAGTCCTGGGCTACGTGCTAGCACACTTGTGGTTACTTATGGCACTGGTGGCACAGCAGCTGTTTGTATGGTTGAGCACTGTAAAGGTTTGTCATCACTGCCTTACCATATTACATTTTTAACTTTGAGGGGCCAGGGAGATAGCTCCGAGGCACAAGTGCCTGCCTGGCAAGTGCAAGGTCATGAGTTTGAATCTCGGTCGTGCAAAAAAGAAATAGAAAGAAATACATTCTTAACTTTAAGACAGGATCTCATTAAATTGCGAGACAATCCTAAAACTTTTAACTTGGGACAAAAAGTCAGATTTTTCTGTAATCTAATTTTTTGGACTCCTCAACCCCTCCACTCCAGTCCTCACCCCTCTGCCCTGTCTCCTCTCCTGCTTTCACCTTCAACCTGGGGTGTTCTTCCATCTTGTGAAGAAACCACGTTTTAAAAATGATATATATCCCTCCTAGTCTGAATTGATTGTCCCACACAATACTTTTGTGTTTTGTGTTATTTTAGTAGTGCGAGACCATTTGGGAGCATGTATTTGCATAATCTGAGTTCAAATTTAGTGTTTTTTTTTTTTTTTGCCATCCTGGGGATTGAACTCAGGACCTTGTACTTGCCAGGCAAGTGCTTACTCTACTGATCTATATCTCCATCCCTTTAGTTTTCAATATTTCCTTGAAAACATGTTAGCCAGGTGTGATAGTGCGTCTCTGTAGTATCATGTAGGTATAAAAAGGAGAATGTTTATAATGGCATACTAAGTGCCCCCTGTGCCTTGCCCTTCACTTAAGTATTATTTGCCATTCAACACTTTATTTATTTATTTATTTTTGTCTTTTTGAGACAGGGTCTCACTATGCAGTTCAGGCTGGCCTTCAGCTCACTTTTGTAGCCCAGGCTGGTCTCGAACTCACACCGATCCTCCTGCCTCAGCCTTCCGAGTGCTGGGATTACAGGCGTGCGCCACCACGCCCGGCTCAACACTTTATTGATCCAGCCGAGGAGATAGCTTATGGGCAGAAGTGCCTGGCTGACAAGAGCACACTCCTGAGTTTGATCCATGGTTCCCCCCACACCCCCAAAAAAATAAAAGAAAGAAAGAAAAAAGACCAGCGAGATAGCCCAGTGGTCTAAAGTGCCTGCTTAAAATCACAGGGACCTTGGGACAATTCTCAGTACCACATACTCCACCAGCCCCACCTCCACGGCAGGCTGAGCCACCTATAACATATATACATACATACCTACATAAATACATACAAACGTCATACATACGTGCATAAAGTTTAAAAACACATTGTTGATTCATGATTTCAATAGTTCATATAGTTATCATTTTTTTGTCTTTTTTTTTTTTGAGACAGGGTCTCGCTATGCAGTTGAGGCTGGCCTTGAGCTCACTTTTGTAGCCCAGGCTGGTCTTGAACTCACACCGATCCTCCTGCCTCAGCCTCCCGAGTGCTGGGATTACAGGCGTGCGCCACCACACCCAGCTCATATAGTTATCATTATAGCAAGTCATTACTCTTTGATTTTCACTGATTTTCTACTGTGAACAGAATCCGTTCAACAATGACCCTTTTGATTTTTTTTGATGTTTAGTTTGACATTTCTATTTTTTTTTCTTTTTTTTTTCTAAGTGTTGAATGAAAGGTATACAAATAATTTTATGCTCTTACTCTCAGAGAGCATATATTATCCTTGCTAGGCATTACTGAAGGTTGATTTCATTGATTTTATTTATTCATTTATTTATTTATTTATTTAGTCTTTTTGAGACAGGGTCTCACTATGCAGTTGAGGCTAGCTTGAGCTCACTTTTGTATGCCAGGCTGGTCTCGAACTCAAATTGATCCTCTTCCCTCAGCCTTCCCAAGTGCTGTGATTACAGATGTATGCCACCATGCCCGGCTATTTCATGGATTTTATTTTATTTAATTAATTTATTTATTTATTTATGTTTTTTTATTTCATTGATTTTAATCTTTCTTTCTTTCTTTATTTCTTTCTTTCTTTCTTTCTTTTTGAGACAGAGTCTTGTTGTGCAGTTCAAGCTGGCCTTGAGCTCACTTTCTGTAGCCCAGGATGGTCTCAGACTCTCACTGATCCTCCTGCCTCAGCCTCCCAAGTGCTGGGGTTACAGGTGTGCACCACCACACATGGCTTTAATATGTGTCTTGTATGAGAGATACTACAAATGTACACAGACAAGAGTATTTCCTTTTTTTAAATGCATTTGGTTATTGCAGGGACTCACTTCCTGCACTGATGATCCTGTTGCTTTTAGCCTCTTCAGCTCAGCTCACACTTGGGGCAGGGTTGGTGGGGCATGTGGTGCCAGGGTTTGAACTATAGTTTTCTGCACCTACATGAGCTTGCTCAAGCAGGCCCTTTATTCCTCTGAGCTATCCCACTGGCCTGAGTCACCGTATTTTCTTGTAGTAATTATTATTATTATTATTATTATTATTATTATTATTATTATTTTTATTTTTATTATTATTATTTTTTTTGTGTGTGTGGGACCGGGGTTCAAACTCATGACCTTGCACTTGCCCAGCAGGCACTTGTGCCTCGGAGCTATCTCCCCAGCTCCCCGTAATTATTTTTTTTTAGACAAGTGTTCACAGGGTGGTCAGGGTCTCTCTACTAGATCAGACTCACAGTGATCTGCGTGTTTACAGCCCCCAAAGAGCTGAGATTACAGGTGTATGCCAACTACAATAAGAGTTTTGTTTCCTTTTAACTAGTTGCATAATTTGTGCATTATTTCCTTTTAGGATTTTCTTAACATGAGACCTTTGCCTTTTCATGTCAGTATTAGTTTACAAGCATTGCAATTTGTGTTCTGTGAACAAGTATCATGTTTTTGGTTTTGTTTTGCTTTTGAGATAGGGTTTTATTATGTGTTTGAGGCTGGCCTTTGTCAGTATGTAGCCTGGCTGGTCCTGTAGCCTTCTGGCTCAACCCCTCCAGTGCTATGATTACAGCTGTGTTCCACTAACCCCATTCATGAGTCTCATGTTTGAATTGAGTGAACTCCCCACTTTTTGGGCTTCATAAAGTTGCTGGCTTTGTCGATTCAGCATCCTGCACCTTTGTGTTCCCTATTTTGCACTTTTTGTCCATTATGAAGTGTGCAACTTGTTTTTCATATCCTGGTCCATGTAGGAAAGTAAATATGATATTCAGAGAGATAAGGATGTCAGAAGTGTTGATTTATTGTGTTTCTCTTATAAACCAATAAAAGATTCAGTAAGAACAAATATGTATGTGGTAGTATTTTCTTCTGTTTGTATAAAAAATACTCCTAGAATCAATATCTTAATTTTTTATTTTTATTTTTATTTTTATTTTTTTTGTCTTTTTGAGACAGGGTCTCACTGTGCAGTTCAGGCTGGCCTTGAGCTAACTTTTGTAGCCCAGGCTGCTCTCGAACTCACAGCGATCCTCCTGCCTCAGCCTCCCGAGTGCTGGGATTACAGGCGTGTGCCACCACGCCCGGCGATATCTTAATTTTTTAAAATATGCATTTGCTCAATGGTGGTCAGTTGATATTTTTAATTTAGGAAAGTATTTTAGGATTCACCATTTAAAATGGTGACATATATATATATATATATATATATATATATATATATATATATATATAATATCTCAGGAAATTTATTTATTTATATTTATTTTTAAAGAATTTTTTACTTTATTTTTTTCTTGTTTCAGAACTTTTGTTTGTTTATGTATTTATTTTTATGGCCGGCTCAGCCAGCCATGAGGGCAGGGCTGGAGCAGCATGTGGTGCCAGGGATCGAACCGTGGATGCTGCAGCCGCGTAAGCTTTCCCAAACAGGTGCTTTAGACCACTGAGCCATCCTGCTGGGCCCCAACTCAGGAAATTTATGATACTATCCCTATCTGAGGTTTGTTTTCTTGTTTTTGTTTTGTGGTACCATGGATTGAACTCAGTATCTTGCACTTGCCATGCAAGGCTATTCTACTGCACTGTCTCCCTGGCCTGAGTTTTTTTTTAAATATGGCAGTAGATTTTCTCATGATTTTTTTGTATTAAGACTTTTCATCCTTCATTCCCTTGGTGTCATTTATCAGCACAAGCATATTGAACTATTCTTTCTCTCTCTCTCTTTCTTTTTTTGTCTTTTTGAGACAGCATCTCCCTATGCCATTGATGCTGGCCTTGAGCTCACTTTTGTAGCCCAGACTGGTCTCAAACTCACATTGACCCTCCTGCCTCAGCCTCTTAAGTGCTGGGATTACAGGTGTGCACCACCACACCTGGCAGAACTATTCTTGTATTCTAAGAACAAATCACCTTTTGTAAAGACATACAAGATTTTTTTTTTTTTTTTTGTGGGACCAGGGTTCAAACTCACGACCTTGCACTTGCCCAGCAGGACATACAAGATTTTAATGCAATATTCCGTCAACAAATTATTCAGTTAATATTTTTGAAGTTGTATGAAGCAGTTCATGAGAGTTAAACCTTGAAATAGTGAGGGACTACCTATACTGTATTAAAATCCTTTTTAGCTTCATTGATATTTTCATGTTTGATTTGGCTTTTCTTTGTTTTTATTTGATACAGGGTCTTGCTAGGCAGCTCAGACTTGTAATGATCCTTGTGTCTCAGCCAACCCAGAGCAGGGATTACAGGCCTTTGCCACCACACATGTTTCAGGGAGTTCTGTGCTAGCTCAGCATGCAAGATCACTTCCCAGACCCCCGTTTTGCTATTTCTTTGGAGTCCTGACTTTTTCTGTCCGTCCTCTCTTTTAATCTTCCATGAGAGCAGATTGATGTTCTGAAAAATGTCTCAGTGTGGCTGGTGATACAGTACATTCACAAAGTGCATCTGAGAAGTGTGAGGTCTGGTTGTATTTCCTATACTCTCACACCCCCAAAAAGTGGCCTGTAGTAGAACATGATAATGCTCCATGATCCTCTTGTTTTTTTAATCCTTTAATGTTGCTTTTTGTTGTAGTTTAATAATTTTAATATACCTTATTTAAGATCAATCTTTATATGCATAATATTTCTGTGTGGTCCAAGTGAATCTGTTTGTTGCTTTTTGGAGATAGTGTGGTGTAGTTCAGGGAGCACTGAATTTAATATGAATCCCAGGGTGGTCATAAACATCCTCCCGAGTCAACCTACCGAGTATGGGGCGTATAGCTGTATGCAACAACATCCAACTGTCTGTTCACCTCATACACATTAACTTAGGACTTTTAAATACTGTATGATAGAAAATTAACTTTCTAAACATTAAGCCAAATCAGTTCTTGCGAGGTCACATGTAAGAGATGTAGAATAATGCCTGTCAAAATACTGTTTTCTTCGAGACCAGCCTGGGCTGCAAAAGTGAGCTCAAGGCCAGCCACAACTGCATAGCGATACCCTGTCTCAAAAAGACAAAAAAAAAAAAAAAATACTGTTTTCACTTGGGAGGCTGAGGCAGGAGTATCATTGTGAGTTTAAGGCCAGCTTGGATCAGCTCAAGGCCAGCCTGAGCTGCATAGTGAGACCCTGACAGAAGAAGGAAGGAAGGAAGGAAAGCAAAGGAAAGGAAAGAAAGGAAAGAAAGAAAGAAAGAAAGAAAGAAAGAAAGAAAAGGAAACTACATTAGTATCATACTAAAGCACAAAATCTTAATGTTTTTTGCCCAAAGTTGGGAACAGGCAAAATGGGAACAGTAGTAGTGATAGATCTTTACAACAAGTACTTAGGTAGGACCTGTACCCAGTTGAACATTGAGCATGCATTTCACACCTTTAATTATGAAGTAGAACCATATGCTCATGTGATACTTGGTTGTTGTAACCAAATATATATCTATATCTATATCTATATCTATCTATCTATCTATATATATATATAGATATATATATATATTGTCTTCCTCTATTAAGTTTGTCATTGAATTGGTTAGTGCAGTCCAACTATGTTGTGGAAATACTCACTTGAGAAGTGATCTATACTTACTATACTACATAGTAAGTATATGCTATATGTTATGGTTTGTAAAATCTTGTTACCATAAAGCCGGGCGTGGTGGCTCACGCCTGTAATCCCAGCACTTGGGAGGCTGAGGCAGGAGGATCGGTGCGAGTTCGAGACCAGCCTGGGCTACAAAAGTGAGCTCAAGGCCAGCCTCAACTGCATAGTGAGACCCTGCCTCAAAAAGACAAAAAAAAATCTTGTTACCATAATAGTGAGAATAGCCGACATGAAGTTACAGAATTTAAATGTAAATCCATCTTTTAAATGTATCTTGTGATTTAGAATGAATGTGTTTTGTTTGAGACAGTGCCTCACTCTGGAGTAAATGGTAGCCTTGAGTATTATGTGGCCATTGTGGCCAGACACTCAGGCAGTCTTCCTGCCTCAGCTTCCTAGCTATGCATCACTGTGCTCATAAAATTACTAGATGAAGTGATTCAATGGGGAATCTAACTTGAGGTACAATGTTAGTTATAGTAGGAGGTAAATTGCTTCTTCTTAAAAGTTTTGGGTTGGCCAAATAGCCCAGTGGATCAAAGTGCACACAAGCAGGCACAGTGGCAGGTGTGGCTTATGAGATCCCTGGCTTGAGGTGGGGCCCCACCCGTGGGGCGGGACTGAGATAGCAGTTGAGACTGGGCATGGTGGCTCACGCCTGCAATGGCTGTAAATAGGAAGATCAAAGATCATGCATATCACTGAGTCCGACCTAGAAGTGACACCCTGAATACACTGTAGACATTTCCTTAAAATACAATAAATAAATAAATAAATGCAGAAATAAGTTAATTAATTTCTTAACAAGTTTAAGTGCCAAAGTCTGTTTTACTTTTAAGCAACATTTTAAGGTTTTTTTATATTGTAATGTTTGTAAGAGGACTTTTCAATTTTCTATTTGAGTATGAGTGTAATTTAACAAGCTTGATAACACAATATAAAAAACCTATGTGGTAACCATTTTGGAATAGACTAGAGGACGCAGAAGCAAATAAAAACACACTCAGCCACCTTATTTTTGACAAAGGGGCCAAACATGTGTACTGGAAGAAAGACAGCCTCTTTAACAAATGGTGCTGGAAAAATTGGCTCGCTACATGACGAAAACTAAAACTTGACCCTAGTCTATCACCATGAACGAAAATAAAGTCGAAATGGATTAAAGATCTAAATATTAAAAGTGAAACATTAAATCTCCTGGAAGAGAAATTGGGAGGCAATCTTGAAGACATCGGAGTAGGCAAAGAGTTCATGGACAGAAATCAAATTGCACGTTTAACACTTGAAAGCATCAACAATTGGGACCTCCTCCGGCTAAGAAGTTTCTGCATGTCAAAGGAAATCACTAACAAAGTGAAAAGACAACCCACACATTTCGAAAAGATTTTAACTAACAAGTACTCAGACAAAGGTCTTCTATCTAGAATCTATAAAGAACTAAAAACCATTAGGGTCCCAAAATTCAAAGACCCAATCCAGAAATGGGCATCTGAGATGAACACTCACTTCTCAGAGAAAGAAATGTAATTTTCTTTTTTAAATTTTCTTTTTATTTTTTTTTTTCTTGTTTCAGAACTTTTGTTTGTTTGTTTATTTATTTTTATGGCCGGCTCAGCCTGCCCTGAGGGCAGGGCTGGTGCAGCATGTGGTGCTGGGGATCGAACTGTGGTCCCTGCGGCTGTCCAAGCTTTCCTAAGCAGGCACTTTAGACCACTGAGCCATCCTGCCATGCCCCTTATTTGATAATTTTCTAATGGCAAAAATAAATGCTTGCTCTAGACACTTTTTTAAAAATATTTTTTTTGAATTTTATTTATTTAATTTTATTCTTTTTTCTTATTTCAGAACTTTTGTTTATTTTTATGGCCAGCTCAGCCTGCCCTGAGGGCAGGGCTGGTACAGCATGTGGTGCCGGGGATCGAACTGCAGCCCCTGCAGCTGCCTAAGCTTTCCTAAGCAGGCGCTTTAGACTCTTAGGGATCACATACTGTTCTGTTGCTACTTTTAAGCTGAATCAACCATCAGCTTCATCTATTACTCTGCCTTACCTAGGCCTGCTTAACAAGTAGCCATTTGTCAGTCCAGCATCTGAGTAAATAGGTTATTTCTAAGAGGTGCACATCCCACTACATTGTGTTGTAAATGAAACATCTGACAACAGGATCTGTGCTTTTGGGCCTGGATTCTGTGTTCAGTGCCAAGTTAATAGACCTTTTACAAGTGGGATTTGCCACTTTCTGGGCCACATTTTTCTTCACAAGTGTTTCTTAGTATCACCTTCTGTACCAATGTTGACTGCTTTGGGCTGCTCTGCTGGATGACAGGTCTTTTTTTGGTTTAAAGAGGTTGTAGATCATAAACATTTATTACGTTGCTCTGTAAATTAACCACATATATTCTCTCTCTCTTTTTTTGCTGTACTGAGCTAAGGACCCTTTATTTTAGAAATTTTTATTTTATTTTATTTTTTTCTTGTTTCAGAAGTTTTTAAAATTTATTTATTTATTTATTTATTTTTTCTTGTTTCAGAACTTTATTTATTTTTATGGCCGCCTCAGCCTGCCCTGAGGGCAGGGCTGGCACAGCGTGTGGTGCCGGGGATCAAACCGCGGACCCTGCAACCACCCAAGCTTTCCTAAGCAGGCGCTTTAGATCACTGAGCCATCCTGCCGGGCCCCCTGTTTCAGAACTTTTGTTTGTTTGCTTATTTATTTTTATGGCCGGCTCAGCCTGCCCTGAGGGCAGGGCTGGTGCAACATGTGGTGCCAGGGATCGAACCGTGGTCCCAGCAACTGCCCAAGCTTTCCTAAGGTGGAGTTTTAGACCACTGTGCCATCCTGCCGGGCTCTGAAAACAAAAGTAGTCCTTCTTTTTTTTTTTAAGAACTGGGAATCAAACTCAGGACCTTGCATTTGCCAGGCACGCACTTGTGCACTTGTTCCCCTGAGCTATCTCCCCGGCTCAGGACCCTTATTGTACTGAGTTATCATCCTGTCTCAATCACATATATTCTTGTTGAGGATGTTCAGGATGTATTTATATCCCATGGTTTCCAAAGAACATATTGACAATGTCAGGATAACAACATTGCTCTCCAAGATTGTAGGTAATGTAAGGGATATGTGAGTTTGCTTGAACTAATCAAAGCTACAGTGTATATATATCAAGACAGTGTGCCCAATAAACATATAGTTCCAAAATAGTAGTAAATTTATTTAGTGATAGTAGTAAATTTATTTATTTATTTATTTATTTATTTATTTATTTATTTATTTATTTATTTATTTGTACTGGGAATCAAACTCATAACCTTGTACTTGCCAGGCAGGCACTGCATAGTAGTAGTAGTAAATTTATTTATTTATTTATTTTTCCTTTTTGTGAGACCAGGGTTTGAACTCACGACCTTGCACTTGCCAGGCAGGCATTTGTGTCATGGAGCTATCTCCCTAGCCCCCATAGTAGTAAATTTAAGAGGAAAAGAAAAATTAAAAGAGAAACACTGATCAGTATTAATATTTACCATGGGACATTACTTTATAAAGTGATTTATAGTAACTTTTTTTCAGCTGCCATGATTTGTACTTTAGATCACAGTATACCTAATACTGCCTGAGAGACAGGGATCTTAAAAGGTGTATCTTATACTTTTTTGCTGCAGCATGGCAATAGAGCAGGTACAAGGAATTCCCAAGAACTGTCCAATCTCAGCTGTCAATAGGTGTGCGTTTCGTTTACTAGTCCATGGTGATTTTATAGTCTCTAGGAAGAAAGTCCTTTATGTTACGGTGGGAATACTTAATCCTTTGAGACATGCACTTTCACTTGTTTTGCTTTAGTCCTCTAGGACATTTTCTCATATTTGTTTCTAAGATGTGTAGTGTGAGAAGGCCTACATACTACACCTCTCCTTCACAACTACATTCCAGAGCTCTGTTCCTATTTGACTTTAGTCCCCAGGTTATCATTGTAACAAATCATTGTAATCCCAAGAATTATTAGGCTGAATTTGAGGTCAGTCTAAACTGAAAAAAATCTACATCTCATAAACAAAATTTGAAGCTGAAATGTCATTTTCTTTTTTTTTTTTTTTTGTCTTTTTTAGACACGGTCTTGCTATGCAGTTTGAGGCTGACCTTGAGCTCACTTTTGTAGCCCAGGCTGGTCTCGAACTCGCACCAATCCTCCTGCCTCAGCCTCCCGAGTGCTGGGATTACAGGCGTGAGCCACCACGCCCGGCCGAAATGTCATTTCTTATGGTGCATTTTGCCTATACTTTCTTTTTGTTTCCTTTTTTTAAAAGATTGGGTCTGACTATGCAGTTGGACCTGGCCTTGTGTTCATTTTGCAGCCTCCTGGCTAGTCTCAAACCTGCAGCTGTCTTCCTGTATGAACCTGCAGAGAACTGGTATTACAGGTGCATGCCACCAAGTTAGGCCTGTAATTTCTTTGGCAGTACAACTCACTGAATAGCTTGTATTGAGCTGGCTAGATAGCTCAGTTGTCTAAAGTGCCAGCTTAGGCAAGCTTAGGCAACTGTAGGGACCATTGTTTGATCTCCAGGACCACTTGCTGTGCCAGCCCCACTTCCAGGGCAGGCTGAGCCAGCCATAACATAAATAAATAAAGGTTTAATAAATTAATAAATAAATAAATAGCTTTTATAAACAGGAATAATTTTAGGTAATTTTTAAAAGATTCTCCTGTGGGGGCTGGGGAGATAGCATCATGGCACAAGTGCCTGCTTGGCAAGTGCAAGGTTTCAAATTTAAGCCCTAGTCCCACAAAAAAAGGAAAATAGAAAAAAAACCCCAAAAATATATAGTCTCCTGTGGGGCCTGCATGTTGTTAGTGATAGAGTGCTTGAATAGCATATACAAGGCCCTGGGTTAGATCGCTAGATGTACAAGAGAAACTGTAAAGTATCCAGCATATGTTATTTGTATTTATGCAATTTATATGTTATCTGTAGTGAGCCAGATGGATGTCTGCACTCTCAAAACTCTGGGAGGCTGAGACAAGTGAATCCCAAGTTCAAGCTCAGTCTGCACAATTTACCAACCCTATCTAAAAAAAAAAATCTCAAATTTAAGAAACCTGTAGGAATGTTGCTAAAAAGACCCTGGTTTGAATCTCCTAACACAAATACTCTGCAGTGAGCATGGGGTAAAGCAACCAGAAGAGGAGAAAGCCTTAATAGTTAACTGTCAGTATGGGTCATTGAAACTGATCTGTGGGGGCTGTTTTCCGGTTGTTTTTAAAAGATCCTTTCTTACTCTTTCACTGGCTGCAACTGTGTCTTCAAGATCTGAAACTCTATCTTCATTTTTGTTCATTCGGCTCTGCGAACTTGTGATCGAGATTTTATTTTCTTGTATATCTCTTTGAAACTGTTTCATGCGATCTATGTCTTTCCTATGTTGCTCCGTCAGGGAGTCCATCATTTTTCTATTCTCTAATTTTTTATCGATGTCTTCTTTAATAGTATTGAAATCTGTCATTATGGTTATCTTTCTCTCTCTAATTCAGACATTATTTCTGTTCTGTTCTCCTTTCTACTTTTGTGTAGTTGTTCCCCTACTTGGGATGCTATTGATTTAGGCATGTCTTTGTCTTGATGTCCTCTATACATTTCTCCAGCCATTTTTCCACTTCATGTATTTCTTTTTTTACTTCAGATGTTATCTCTGATCTCAGTTGCTCTATAAGTTTCTGCACTTGTGTGTCTGCCTCAGATGCTACCAATTCAGAGGTTTCATCTGTATGATTCCTATTTTCTTCCATGATAGTGTCTTCTGTATTTGGTTTGGGTGGGCATGGGCCCTGAGATTGCCTCCTCCTCCTTGTTATCATTTTGTATGGAAGCAACCTCTGCACTTTGGTGGCATTATGCTGTGTCTACGGGCATTTGGTCTGGAGACTCCAAGCTGGTTCCTCTACAGAGATTCCTGATTCTGTGTTGGAGCTCTGGCTGTTAGCTTCTGTAAAGCCCGGCCTATGTGGTCTGTGGGTGGAGGTGGAGCTTTGGGATTGAGTAGTCCTGGTAGGCTCGTGGACCAGATCGGTTGCCAAATGAGATGTTTGATGGGTTCGGTGCTGGAGCTTGTGCTGGAGGGGTTCAAAAAAAAGGGGGGGGGCGCTGGGGAGGGGAAGGCGGGCCAAGGATCCTGACCCAGCCGGTGCGCGGGCTCTGCTACCAGCTGCGGTTCAGGTCGGGGCTGGAACAGGAAGTTAGTCTCAGGAACGCAGAGGCAGGGCAGAGGGGTGGAGGCAGCTTACCCGCGGTGGGCGCGCGGGCTCTGCTACCAGCTGCGGTTCGGGTTGGGGCTCAGCACCTCCTTTTTATTTAGGCCATACAATCGAAGAATTAGAGGGAGGAGAGGGGATAATCACCAACGTCTCAGACGGGTGGAGACATCAATCAGGATAAGCTATCACACCTTTTTTAAATCCTAGTTTTCTGAAATCTCTAAGTAACAGATTACAATCCACCCTAAGCTTTGTTTATTGTTCTTTGCTTCTTTAAGGTGCTAGTTTCTTATCTCTACATAACCCTTTTCATAAATTATATATGTTGAAATTTGTGATTTGTGTGAATTCAACTGACTAGATGGGAAATTAGGTAGGACTCCAAGATGAATGTCTTTCAGTAGGGAAAACTGAGTTAGGATAGATTGGTGTGAGGAAAGGTGGAAGATGACAACAAGATTTTTAACATATGTTGCATCCCAAAGTACCAGTAAATGAAGGGATATGAGATGTTTTATGAATAATCTTAGTAATGATGATTGTAAGACTTGTGGAATCTATGATGGGAACATGCATGTGAAGTTTAGCAGATGGAATAATGTGTGGTTTACACAATATAATATTAGAGTAGGTGCACTGATGAGTCAAATGTATACACACATGCATAAGTGCAATCATTCTGTGGAGAATGGCAAATGGAGATGTTGGAATTCAAATGGATTCCAAATGAAATATGAATGGATCACATACAGATACATCAGTCTTTCACTGGTTGATAGAGGTCATTGCATTGATGAATAGTTTACATGATTGACTGCAGCATCAGTGATTTGACAGTAGCCTAGTAAATGTATGGATGCATCAATAAACTGATCCAAAAATGTATCACTAAAGAGCTGCATCAATACTAGTGTTAGATACAAGGCAAATATAATTGTTTTCTTTTTATGTATTTAGTATAGTATTTATAGGGTCTATAGGGCCTCATTGCGTTGATTAGATTAGTAGTGATTCTCCTGTTTTCAGTCTCACACTTGCTGGGATTATACTTGTATGCCACCATGCTCAGTCTAAATTGCCATCTCAGTGCAACCTGGGGGTGGGGCCAGCAGGAGGATTGCTTTCATCTGCTGAGCTATCTTTCCAGCCCTGTCACATGTAAATTTTAAGCAGAGGATTGCAATTAGAGCAGGGAAGTGGTTTTTCTTTTTTCCTCAGAATTGGGGATTGAGCTCAGGCCTTTACACTTGCCAGGCCTGCACTTAATCTACTGAGCTATCTCTCTAGCCCCTAGTGTGTTTTGAGACAACTAATTACCAATGAAGTCAGAAGTTAGTGTTCATATCCTGAATATATTGTGATAATATGACTTAGTTAATATGTCAAGTAGTTTTATGATTGAAATGATAACTGTAAATCCTTTATAATGTGGGACCCTTTTGAAGGTTAAAGTATAAGCCACTTTTGTCTTCTGTGCATATATTGATCAAGGTAATCATAGTTTTTCTGTACTTGCCCCATTTTTTGCTGAGGTAGTTTAAGAAATGTACTTTGCCACACGAGATTTCCAAGTTACTGTACTCATTTACTTTTTTGTGAACTTTCATGTGTATGTTGTTAATTTATACGTTTCCACAATTTTTAACAACTGTCTCCAAATCTGAGAATTTAGAAGCTTTTTAAAATCTTTTTGTTTATTTGGTATAATATCTTGCTAAACAGCTCTGACTTGTAGTTATCCTACTGTCTTAGCCTCCCCAGCACTGGTATTACAGGCAGATAGCACTATGACCAGTTCATGGGCCTACATGTCACACAGTACCTGGGATGTAACCCTGGTCCTTGTGCTTGCCAGATGGGCTCTTAGATCATTGAGCTATCTCCCCTGCTCCAAGAATTTAGAAGTTTTATGTTCTTTACTGCTTAACCTTTCCATATTAGTCTACATTATTATACACACTTTCTTGGTGATAAAAGCCAGGCACTTCTTTTTTTTAAATTTTTGTACATATTTTTTATTTCTTCTTTTAGATATTAGTGACTACATATTTTGATAACATAAATTATGGAAAAGAAGAAGAAAGGAAGGAAAGAAGGAATAAATCAAGGAGGTAGGTTCTAGGGTGAGTAGATTTTTAAGAAAGCAAGACTACTCTAGTACTATACTCTTCAAAATATTTTTTTTAAAAAAAGACAAAAAGAAAAACAAGAGGGACCAGAACAAACATTTAAGGTTTCTGGGAAATAAGTGGTAATATGCAATCATATGTCTAATCTTATATAACTATATCTGTTAATCTGAGCAACAGATTGTATGATAAAAATAGATAATATATCAACCATTGTTCATCAGCTATTCTTGTTCTGAAGATCTGTAGCATATGTATTGTGTATTACCCTGTTTCTGTCATTGTTTCTGATTTTTTATTTTATTTATTTTTTTAAAGAATTTTTAATTAAAAAAAATTTTTTTTTCTTGTTTCAGAATTTTTATTTGTTTATTTATTTATTTTTATGGCTGTCTCAGCCTGCCGTGAAGGCAGGGCTGGCGCAGCATGTGGTGCCAGGGATCAAACCACAGTCCCTGAAGCTGCCTAAGCTTTCCTAAGCAGGTGCTTTAGACCACTGAGCCATCCTACCGGGCCCTATTTCTGATTTTTTAAAATTTTATTTTAATAAGTAAAAATAGCAGAAACAAAGATAGAAAAAACAGTAACAAGTAAGAGTACATATACTACAAAATTTCAAAACAAAAATTTAACAATAGTTGCACTATATATTTTCATCATCAAATCAGTATTGATCAACAGACATAGGTATGTAAGACTGACCAAGCAATTAAACATGAACACTTTCAATAAGCATTAATTTTTAACTCTTCCAAATACATTTTGTATTTAAGTCACTCTTCTAAAAAAAAAATTAGGGGTTGAGAATGCAGAAAATGCAAGTTCCTGAGATTGATTCCTGGTACAACCCAAAATTAATTAATTAATTAATTAGTTAATTATTTTGTATCTTTACACTAGGGAGATTATACGATATTTGCATATGTAGGACTGGTTTATTTCACTTATGTGTATACACTCAAGAAACATGCATTTATACATGAAGTATTCTAGTTTTTGTTCTTTATAGCTGAGTAATATTCCATTTTATGAAAATACCACATCTTTTTCAACCATTCTTCACATAATGGACATTTTGCTTGTTTCCAGGATTTGGCTATCACAAATTGTGCTGCTAAGAACATGGGTGCACAGATATCACTATGATATGATGTTTTCAGTTCTTCTGGAAAAAATTCCAGCAGGGGGATAGCTGGCTTGAATGGGACTTCCACATCTAGTTTTTCTTTTTTTTTTAAATCTTTTTGAGACAGGGTCTCGCTATGCAGTTCAGGATAACCTTGAGCTCACTTTTGTAGCTCAGGCTGGTCTCGAACTCGCACCAATCCTCAAGCCTCAGCCTCCCGAGTGCTAGGATTACAGGCATGAGCCACCATGCCCGGCTCCACATCTAGTTTTTTTTTTTTTTTAATTTTATTTATTTATTTATTTCTTGTTTCAGAACCTTTGTTTGTCCATTCACTCATTTTTATGGCTGGCTCAGCCTGCCCCGAGGGTAGGGCTGGCGCAGCATGTGGTGCCAGGGATCGAACCGCGGTCCCTGAAGCCACCCAAGCCTTCCCATGCAGGCGCTTTAGACCACTGAGCCATCCCGCCAGGCCCTAGTTTTGTTTTGTTTTGTTTTGTTTTGTTTTTTTAAGGAGTCTCCACATTGCTTTTTATAATGGTTGCACCAGTCTGCATTCCTACCAGCAGTGGAAAAGTGTTCCTTTTTCCCCACAGCCTCTCCAATATTTGTTGCTGGTTGATTTCTTTACAGTAGCCGTTCTTTCTGCAGTGAGATAGAATCTAAGTGGTGTTTTGATTTGTATTTTACGAATGGCTAGCGCTGTGGAGCATTTCTTCATGTATTTATAGGCTTGTTGAATTTCTTTATTTGAGAAGTGTGTGTTCATGTCAGATACCCATTTCTGGATTGGATCTTTGAATTTTGGGAACCTAGTGGTTCTTAGTTCTTGATAAATTCTAGATAGAAGACCTTTGTCTGAATATTTATTACTTAAAATCTTTTCAAAATTAGCAGGTTGAAAAACAAGAAATTTGTGGATTGTCTTTTCACTCTGTTGGTAATTTCTTTTGACATGAAAAAACTTCCCAGCCAGAGGAGGTCCCATTTTTTTTTGTCTTTTTTTTGAGATAGGGTCTCCCTGTGCAGTTCAGGCTAGCTTTGAGCTCACTTTTGTAGCCCAGGCTGGTCTCGAACTCGCACCGATCCTCCTGCCTCAGCCTCCCAAGTGCTGGGATTACAGGCGTGAGCCACCACGCCTGGCAAGGTCCCATTTATTGATTCTTTTGATTGTTAAGCATGCATTTTGATTCGTGAACATGAACTCTTTGCCTACCTTGATGTCTTCAAGATATCCTCCAACTTTCTCCTCTAGGAGATTTAGGGTTACTCTTTTAATATTTAGCTCTTTTTTAATATTTAGCTCTTTAATCATTTTTAATTTTAGTTTACTGCATGGTGATAGACCTGGGTCAAGTTTTAGTTTTCGACATGTGGAGAGCCAATTATTCTAGCACCATTTGTTAAAGAGGCTATCTTTCTTCCAGTAAACATGTTTGGCTCCTTTGTCAAAAATAAGGTACCTTAAGCCGGGTGTGGTGGCTCACGCCTGTAATCCCAGCACTCGGGAGGCTGAGGCAGGAGGATTGGTGTGAGTTCGAGACCAGCCTGGGCTACAAAAGTGAGCTCAAGGCCAGCCTCAACTGCATAGCAAGACCCTGTCTCAAAAAGACAAAAAAAAAAATATATATATATATATATAAGGTACCTAAAAAGAAAGATATGGTGGCTACGCGTGTTTGTAGTTACTTCTGCATCTTCCAATCTATTCCACTGATCCTCTGATCTATTTTTTTTTGCCAATACCATGCTGATTTCATCACAGTAGCTCTGTAGTATAATTTTTGGTCAGGAATTGTAATATCTCCTGTCTTACCTTTGTTGCTCAGAATTGTCTTTGCAATTCTGGGTCTTTTTTGGTCCCAAATAAATTGTAGGAATGACTTCTCCAGTTCTGTGAGGTATGTTGATGGTATTTGGATAAGAATCGCATTAAATCTGTATAACAATTTAGGGAGTATGACAATCTTCACAATGTTGGTTCTTCCTGTCAAGGAGCAGGAAATATCTTTCCTTTTTCTGAAATCCTCTAGGATCTCTTTTTTTTCAGAGTACTGCAGTTTTCATTGAGAATCTCTTTTATTTCTTTAGTTAGGTTAATTCCTAAGAATCTCATTTTCTTCGGTGCTATCGTAAAAAGTATTGTTTCTCTAATTTCTCTCTCAATGTGTTTGTTATCTGTACAGAGGAATGTCACTGACTTTTGTATGTTGACTTTGTAACCTGCTATGCTACTGAATTTTTGTATTAATTCTAGTAGCTTGTTGGTGGAGTTTTTGGAGTCTTCCAAATAAATTATCATATCATCTGCAAATAATGATAATTTTACTTCTTTACCTATTTTTATTCTTTTTATTTTTTTCTCCTGTCTAATGGCTGGTGCTAATGATTCCAGAACTATATTGAATATGAGTGATCATAGAAGACATCCTTGCCTTGTACCAGATTTAAGAGTAAAAGGCTCCAGTATTTCCCCATTTATAATTATGTTAGCTGTTGGATTGTCACAGATGGCTTTAATCAGATTGAGCTAGAGGTCCTCTATTCCAAGTTTTTGTTGGACTTTGAACATGAATGAGTGTTGAACTTTATCAAAAGCCTTTTTCTGCATCAACTGAGACAATCATGTGATTTTTGGCTTTGGCTCTATTGATAAAGTGTGTCACATTTATAGATTTGCATATATTGAACCATCCATGCATTCCTGGGACGAATCCTCCCTGGTCATGGTGAATAATCTTCTTGATGATTTGTTGTATTCTAGTGGTAAGGATTTTATTGAGAATTTTTATATCTATGTTTATGAGAGAAATTGGCCTATAGTTCTCTTTTTTAGTTGTGTCTCTTTCTGGTTTTGGTGTCAGTATAGTTCTTACTTCTAGAAATGATTTTGGGAGGATTGCTTCTTTTTCTATTTCATTGAAGAGTTTGAGGAGTATTGGGCTTATGTCTTCTATAAATTTCTTGCAGAATTCAGTGGTGAATCCATCAGGCCAGAGGAGGTCTCAGGTGGGCTGGAGGTCTCACGTGGCTCAGATGAGGTCTCAGGCAGGCCGGAGGAGGTCTCAGGCAGTCTGGAGGCCATCTCAGGTGGCCCAGAGAAGGTATCAGGCAGGCTGGAGGAAGTCTCAGGTGGGCTGGAGGAGGTCTCAGGCGGGCCGGAGGAAGTCTCAGTTGAGCCATAGGTCTCAGGCCCAAGATCTTTCTTACACAGTTTGAAACTGAAAACATTTTGTTTTGTACAATTTTAAGTAGCTACGAATGCATATTATTAAGCAGAATAGTGGTTTTCATTTGTGTACTTGTATATATTATACTTTGGCAATTTCTACTCATCAGAATTTGATGTCTAAATACCCCTTTCATCCCACTCATCCTCATCATCTCTCTCCTTTTTGTTTCTGTATGAAAATATATAATATTTTGCTATCTGGTGAATCCTATATGTTTTGCATAAAGCATATAAACTGTCATATTATGTGGTATTTATCACTCAGATGCAGTAGGATGTTCCTGAATTTGGATGCTGTTGTATGTGTATTTTATATGGATTTGGTGTAATTTTATTTCCCCTGACCGTAAACCATGTCATGTGAACTATGCATAATGGCCTAGTAGTCCTAGCTACTTGGGATGCAGTCTTGGGCATAAAAGGTGACATGAAATGAATAGAAACTGCTGTCTCTGTTCTATAAATGTTACATTTTCTGACTGTCCTGAATGGACTGCATTAAATGCACCAATAGTGGAGTGTGGGAAAGTGACAAAGATATGCATATTAGAAAGAAAGTAGAAGTGCAATCATTATCACAGGGCACTTAGTAGAAATTAGAATTTTCTGTTACTAATATGACTGATAATGACAATAGCAAGTTGAGTATTATTTCAGGTTAATGATTAAAGAAAGTGTTGTAGACAGATGAGATCAACACATAGGATTGCTATCTAACCCAGCGTTGAGGTGAGAGAAAAATTCTAATACTGCCGGGTGTGGTGGTGCACGCCTGTAATCCCAGCACTCTGGGAGGCTGAGGCAGAAGGATCAGTGCGAGTTCCAGACCAGCCTGGGCTACAAAAGTAAGGCCAACCTTAACTGCACAGTGAGACCCTGTCTCAAAAAGAAAAAAAAATCTGATACTATTTCACAGATGAGTGTGTGGACAATCTTTCAATACCAGAAAACATTACAGTATTCTTTTTTTTTTTCTTTCACAAGCTTCTTTCACAAGGAAGGACTGAAGAGATCTTTTTTTTCAGGTAAGAGTAGTGAAGCCTGTGTTCTGATTTATTAAAGTACTCTTGGGGCTCCATTGGATATTGCTTAAATTCCTGTGAAAGTTGGGCAAAATGTTTTCACTAAAACTTGCTATCTTGAAGAAAATAAAAGATTTCACACAGAAAAAAAGACTTCACATTTGTCTCTTAGCATTTAACTAAATTGAAGTTGAGTTGTTATGATAGTGCATGCCTATGAGCTCATGACTTGCAATGTTAAAAGAAGACTGAAAGTTTGAGATCAGCCTTGGCAATATATTTCCAGGCTATGCTGAACTACATAGAGATTTTTTGTTGTTGTTGAGACAGGGTGTCGATGTGCCGTTTAGGCTGGCCTTGAGCTCACTTTGGTAGCCCAGGATGGTCTTGAACTCACATCAATCCTCCTGTCTCAGCCTCCCAAGTGCTGGGATTACAGGTGTGAGCCAACATACCCGGCAACATAGAGATGTTTTCTTACCTTTATTTTCTTTCTTAATCAAACTTTATTTGTTTATTTGTTTATTTATTTATTTATTCTATGGCCAGATCAGACTACCCTGGGGGTCAGGCTTGTGCAGCATGTGGTGCTGGGGATTGAACTAAGGTCCATGTGGTTGCCTAAGCAGGTGCTTTAGACTGTTGAGCTATCTCGCCAGCCCCACTTACCTTAATTTTTATGATAAATTTATTATTTCAATAAAATTGCACATAAAGCCCTTAGAAATGCAGTGAGGAAAGATATATGGAGTTTGGCTTTTGGGAATGAATTCTGTAAAGTGCTAGAGAATATAGGTTATGCCATTAGTTTTCTTGTACAGTAAATCTTTTTTTTTTTTGTGGGACCAGGGTTCAAACTCACGACCTTGCACTTGCCCAGCAGGCACTTGTGCCTCGGAGCTATCTCCCCAGCCCCTTGTACAGTAAATCTATAACCTTTAAACTAGTATATAATTTAACATTAAGAAACTGCATAGGAAATGCTCATTCTAAGAAAGGATAGACATTTAAATGAAATGAAAAATAATTGGAAATAGGAAATTGTTAACGTTTGGATAACAACATAATGATCATAGAAAATAATAAATTTCATCATTTGCATACAGTAAGTTTTGTCACTTGGTGTTTTTTTTTTTAAATTTTTAATTTTTTAAAATTTTTTTGTTGTTTCAGAACTTTTGTTTGTTTGTTTATTTATTTTTATGTCCGGCTCAGCCTGCCCTGAGGACAGGGCTGGCGCAGCATGTTGTGCCGGGGATTGAACCGTGGTCCCTGCAGCCACCCAAGCTTTCCTAAGCAGGCGCTTTAGATCATTGAGCCATCTTGCCGGGCCATGTCACTTGGTGTTTATGACTGAGGGAGCTTTTATGGGAGATCAATAAATACTTGATAATAGTTCTCTCACTTATGTGATAACCTGTTATTTCCAACTGCAATCTCCTTCTGTACTCTCCTAGGTGGCGAAAGTTTTCAGAAGTCCAATATTTACATATAATAAAAAATATATGTATGCCTTCTGCACTGGTTTCATCCCCAGCATCACCCAAATATTTTATTATTCTTCCTATCTGGGATCTTATTGGTACTGTTGTATGTCACAACTTTTATTATAGAAGCATGTCCTGAAATAGAAGTGATCTGCTTTTTGACACACAATTGTCTGGAATATTTAGTACTTGTACATCTGTTCTAAACTTGTCTTTGTTTTATCTCTTGTACATGCACCATTGTATTTTTATTTTTGCAATTGAAAGACTGTTGTGTTTGTAGCTGGGAACTGTAATTAAGTGATCCCATGGACAATTACATTACATCCTGTATTATGTGTAGGCCTTCTCACTAGCAGAATTCCCTTTGTATATAAGTTGTCTTTTGTTCTGTGATATTTTACCACTCGTTTGCATTAGAAACATAGAAGTTTTAAGAAGATGATAAATATAATCTGATACCCTTGATTCTGTTTGTCTTTGTTTTTTTTTTTGGTGGATCTCACTGTGGGTTAGGACCTAACCCAGATTGTCAGTCTAACCTAGACTGAGTACAGTTCAACTTTGCAATGCCCAAAGTTAAAACATATGTTCCACTAGCATTGCATGTGTAAGGGAGAGTGAGATCTTTGCATACATGAACCAGAGTGGTAGTACCGTCTTTAGAGCATGTGGTCCTATTATTCTTATGGGTAGTGTAACTATTGTGCTCACTTTTTGAGGTTGGAGTAAAAAATAGTGCACTATAGAGATTTTAGTATTTATTTTGCTCTACCCTAGGTGAAGTTAATATAAATATTTCTTATATTAAATTTTAAATGTGTACTCTTTACTCATAAATTGTGCTTTCTATCACAGAGCTACTAAGTGCATTGCCTAGTGTATCTTAATAGGGGGGTAGGTTTTTACAGTGGACCCCCATGTATCACTTTTATCAGTTTTGGGAATAAAAACAAGACTTTACATGATATGATGATCCATTAATTTAAAAGATTGTCATTTCTAGTAATGTCATTTTGCAGTTTTAAAAATTTTAAAAAGTGAGTGGTAGTCTCCCTTCTCATTCTGTTCTATGCGTGGTATTCTGAGGTGTGATTTCATTCCTTTCAAAATACTCCTGTACTGTATTTACAATGAAGCTATTTTGTAAAGCCCATATTTATGTTTCTGAAATTCTTTCTTATGTTTCTATTTTTCTAGATCAGTTTTGTATGTTTTTCGATTTGGTCATTATTATTTAATTGCCCCTGAGAGTGTCAAAAGAAATGATATAATGGCACTGCTAATTTTCAAAACATGTAAATTTGATGAATATTACAGTAATAGCCTCCAAATTTTTAGCAAATCTCATAGGTGAAATGATATTTTAAAAATTTAATTATACTTTGAATGATACATGGCTATAGGTAAAACCAAAGTATTTATGCCATTTATAATAAAAGCAATATTATACTGGTCCTCCAGTCCCAAGAAAATCCCATTTTTTAAAGTATAAACTTTCATTAAAGTTTCCAAATTTAGTACTTCATAAATTTCACAAGTACCTAAAACAATTAATTATTTTAAACTTTCTAAGGATTTTTTTTTTCTTTCTGCTACTGGGGAAACAAACTCACAACCTACCTTACACTTGACATGCAGGCACAGTGTTGCTGAGCTCCATCCCTGGCCCATAAAATTTCCAGTTTTTTTTATGGTGCCAGAAATTGAACCAAGGACCCTGTGCTTGCCAGGCAAGCACTTATTCTACTGAGCTATTGTCCTGGTCCCGACTTTCAAATTATGAAATGATTTTAGATTTGAAAAATAACTTGGAACAAACGCATATATTCTTCACCAAGATGAACTTATTTTAATGTATTTAGTACAAGGTCTACATGGTCTTACTACCCAGATAGGGCTCTAGTGATTCTCCTGTTGTCAGCCTACCAAGTTCTGGAATTACAGACGTGTACCACTACAACTAGTCTCATTCACCATTTCAGTGCATCCTAGGGGTGGGACCAACATAGCAGGCCTGGGATTAAATTCCCAGCCCCTGCATCTGCCTAAGCATGCCCTTTAGTCCACTGAGCTATCTGGTTGGCCCTTAATATGTTAGCTTTTTTTTTCAGAGTATAGGATTGAAGTTGAGCTTGACAAGCAGGCACTTACACCACTGATCTAACTCCCAGAGAATGACTTTTTCCTCTGTTTCTCCTCCACCTTTCTTTTGCCTTTTCTCACTTGTACCATCTGTTTTTATAGTATTATGTGAACTACACTTTTGCACACACTGTGTTTCTTTAACCCAAAAATATTCGGCACTTTCTAAGAGTCTGGACATGTTTCTACATTGACCTTGGTTACAATTGCAAAACTGCAAATTACGTCACAAGCGTAAAAAATGTACAGTCCATATGCAATGTAAATAATTTACAGTCCATATGCAATTTCATGTGTTCTACAATATGTTTTGTAAAGTTTCCTCCCTTTATCCAGGATTCTCTCATTTGTATCCTATGTTGTATTAAAATATAATGTTTCTATAATCTCCATCAGAAACACCTCCATTTTTCCTTTATGATTGTGGGATTCTTGAAAACGCCTTACTAGTTTTAATAAGATTTCTTCATGTTGTGAAATCTGCTTTCTCATGCAAAGTTAGGATCTACAGTTCTTCCAAATAGACGTGAGCTTTTCTTACTATGTCAAGTTGGATGAAACTTATTTTATTTCATTAATGGCGGTCTTAATTTCTCTTTGAAATTCTCATTTATTTTATGATAAATATTCTAAAGGAGGCTCATTTAAAATTATGTAGATGCCAGGCATGGTGGCGCACGCCTGTAATCCTAGCACTTGGGAGGCTGAGGCAGGAGGATCGGTGTGAGTTCGAGACCAGCCTGGGCTACAAAAGTGAGCTCAAGGCCAGCCTCAACTGCATAGTGAGACCCTGTCTCAAAAAGACAAAAAAAAAAAAATTATGTAGATGTTTTGTTATCTTCACACCTTTAGGTGACAGTTGTAGTACAAGTTAATGTTAACAATTCATGCAGTTTTTTATTTTCTTGGGTATTGCAATAAAGAGTTTATGCATCATATCATACGAGATAATCAAGAACGGAAAACAGCTATTTTCTAAGAAAAAAGATAGAAATCAGGTAGGAGGGTTGAGTAATGGAAAGCATTTAGGTGTGAACTGGAGTGGAAGTGACATGCAGAACTGGTGAGTCAGCGACCTGGATACATGTTGAATGAACAGCATATTGCTAGTGATAGGTGTAAGGTTGGGAATACTGCCTCCTTTGACAAATTTATCTGCTTATAATTTTGTCAGTACATTCTACATACAAATAGTGATCACATTCATCATAGGTGATTTGTACTTGTACATGTCATATCTTGATTCTTTTTCCCTTGCCTTCCTTCAACTCCTCCTGCCCTCATTTGTGAAAGGTTTGTTTCCATTTTTTTTTTGTTCTGTGCTCTTTTCCTTTTATTTCCCTTGGCCCTCTTCCCTTTTGTCTTGCTCATTTGAATTTATAGTTCCTATTTCTCAATATCTATTATATATATATATATATATATTTGTCTTTTTGAGACAGGGTCTCACTATGCAGTTCAGACTGGCTTTGAGCTCACTTTTGTAGCCCAGGCTGGCTTCGAACTCTTACCAATCCTCCTGCCTCAGCCTCCCGAGCGCTGGGATTACAGGCGTGTGCCACCACACCTGGCTCCCTGTATTATATATTTTTGTCCTTATTTACCCTCTTCATTTTTCAGATTAGAGAACGCAAAATTTAAATTTTTTTTTTTTTGTCTTTTTGAGACAGGGTCTCGCTATGCAGTTGAGGCTGGTCCTGTGCTCACTTTTGTAGCCCAGGCTGGTCTCGAGCTCGCACCAATCCTCCTGCCTCAGCCTCCCAAGTGCTGGGATTACAGGCGTGAGCCACCACGCCCAGCTGCAAAATTTAAATTTGTATGTTCATTTTATTTCACTTGACATATGGTCTCAATATTCATTTACATAGAAATGTCTCAAATTTATTCCTTTTTTATGTATTTAGTACAAGCTCTACAGGGCCTCCATATACAGATCAGACTTGTAATGGTCCTTCTTGTCTTTCAACCTCATGAGCGATGGGATTACAGGTGTCTGCCACCAAACCTAGTCTCATTCTTGTTCTCTGCATGCCCCAGGGGTGGGGTTGGCACAGCAGGCCGGGGATTGAACCCGAGCACAGGTGACTGCCTAAGCAGGCACTTTAATCCACTGAGCTATCTAGCTGGCCCTCAAATTTATTCTTAATGATAGAGTAACTCTCCATTGTGCAAAACAACACATATTCCTTATTGATTTATTGGTATTAAAACTCTGAATGCATTTGATGATGAACATTTTTGGGGACACAGGGTCTCTATGTAGTTCAGGCCCTCCTTGAACTTAATTGTGTGGTCGGTCCTTCATCTCAAGGTGTACTTCTGCTGTTGTGGGAAACAATGATTCAACAGGAGCTCAAGAGAAGAAAGGAAATTTCACTCACAATAGCAGGTCCCTAGCCGGGCATGGTGGCTCACACCTGTAATCCCAGCACTTGGGAGGCTGAGGCAGGAGGATTGGTGCGAGTTCGAGACCACCCTGGGCTACAAAAGTGAGCGCAGGACCAGCCTCAACTGCATAGCGAGACCCTGTCTCAAAAAGACAAAAAAAAAAAAAAAATAGCAGGTCCCTGAGGAATAATCTCCAAAGGTAGTGGTTGCAGAGAGCGTTTATTTTTTATGAGATGATGAACAGAAGTTACAAGAGTGAGATAAGCTTTTGCTGAAGGTTAATGATAGAACTGGTAACTTGCGGTGAGCAAGTTGTAAGGAGTAGCAAAGTTGCTTTTAGTCCATTCACAGAAGTTGCACTTGTTGACAAGTTTGATGACAAATCATATGGTTTAGTTCAGTTTGGTGGCAGACAACAGATGATGCCAACTTTATTAGATAAACCAGGTGCAGTTAGGTCAGGGTTTTTTATTCATGTCTGCATCTTGATGCTCCTCAGGGACTTGGAGCGGTGTCATACTCTGTCTTTTGGCACTATCATGAAGACGGAGCATAAGTACACCAAATACCAGTATGGGGAGTGGTCTCTGTGGGAGAGTTGTATCTATTAAGCTTTTAGTGTAACTATGTGCACAAGGCTTAGCTGATAAGGGTGAGAATTTTGGCTGTGGATTAGCTCCAGGGCACATGTGTCTGCCTGGCAAGTGCAAGGTCCTCAGTTTGATTCCTGGTATAAAAAAAATGAAATTTTCATTTTTTAACATTTTTTCAAAGAATACAGAATAGTGAAAGCAAAACACTAGAAATGATACCAAATTTCATTAAAGAAATAGGAATTTGACAATGGTTGTTGTATTGCATAGGGTTACCTTACATCAGTTCTTTTTTTTTTTTTCCTTACATCAGTTCTTTAGATTATTAGATCTGTAAATTTAGTTTCTAAAAAGTTATAAGAGGGCCCAGCAGGATGGCTCAGTGGTCTAAAGTGTGTGCTTAGGAAAGCTTAGGTGGCTGCAGGGCACGTGGTTCGATCCCCGGCACCACATGCTGCACCAGCCCTGCCCTCACGGCAGGCTGAGCCAGCCATAAAAATAAATAAACAAACAAACAAAAGTTCTGAAGCAAGAAAAAAAAAAAAAAAATAAAAGTAAATAAAATTCTAAAAGTCATAAGAAACTAAATTGAAGAAAAATGTTTTAAAAATAAAAGAAATATTTTTAAGCATTAATGGTTCCTTTCAAAAGACTTGCAGAAATCAGCAGTACAACCATCCAAACTATCATGCATATATACTTTTCTTTGTTGTGGAACCAAGGATTGAACTCAGGGCCTTGCACTTGACAGGCAAATGTTGATTCTACTGAGCTATCTCACCAGTCTCAATAAGGTCCAGGTATTTTATTTTGTTTTGTTTTACTTATTTTATTTTATTGTGGAACCTGGGATTGAACTCAGAGCTTTGTGCTTGCCTGGCAAGCACTTATTCTGCTGCTGAGCTATCTCCCCAGCCCTATCCTGCATATATACACAAAAACATTTTTCCCTTCCTCTTTGGCCTTTTCTTCATTCTAGACTTGTCTTCCCATTGAATTTTAATGGTAATGATCAGAGAAGTAAGGATAAAAGCCACTAAGATCTTTCATTTGCTAAAGCATTGTTCCAGTAAACTTGTAAAAGGGTCATTAATGCCAGCATCTTTTTTTTTTTAAAAGAATTTTTTATTTTTATTTTTATTTATTTTTTCTTGTTTCAGAACCTTTATTTGTTTATTCACTCATTTCTATGGCTGGCTCAGCCCACCCCCAGGGCAGGGCTGGCACAGCATGTAGTGCCGGGGATAGAACCGCGTTTGCTGAAGCCGCCTAAGCTTTCCCAAGCAGGCGCTTTAGACCGCTGAGCCATCCCGCCAGGCCCCAATACCAGCATCTTTTGATATGTTTTCTGATAGCATTGTGAGGCCTCAGAAGTCCTTGGTAATTGGGTCATTGGGCCACTGTTTGGAAAGAAGTAAAGCAGCGGGTTCCTATCATAAAACTGATGTCACCTTTTACATTTATTTATTTATTTATTTATTTATTTATTTATTTATTTATTGTGGGACCAGGGTTCAAACTCATGACCTTGCACTTGCCAGGCAGGCACTTGTACCACAGAGCCATCTCCGTAGCCAGCCTTTTACTTTTAGAATCTCATCCAGAGTGAGTTTCTTCAGCTATCTGGCTGGTCGGTTTGATTGCTCAGCCTTTTTCATCATAGCATCTGGGCTTTAATTTATAAACCGTTGTTAACTATCGTAAATAGTGTTTATTTAATTTATATTTTTGTTGATAATGACCCACCAGAATAGTAAGCTTTTAAATCGTATAGTTAGTTTCAATCTTTAGATTTATAACAGAGGACCCTTCATGGGACCCCAGTCACCTCTATGCAGATGATAGGGTCAAAGGAATCTGAGGCTGGTTGGTTGGGCAGCATTTCCTGGATACATGAGAAGGATCAGTATGACACAGCAACTCTAAAGGAAATAATCAATAATCAGGGCATGGGTTCCAGTCCAACCATTTGGGAAAGGTTGTGTACAGATATTTGTTACCTTACCATCAGACATCCCCATGTGGAGGGTGAGGTCTGCGGGCTGAGGGCTGGAGTTTCATCTGTGTTGGGGCCAGTGTTTTCAGTTCCTCTGATGATTGTGATAAACTGCTCTATAGGGTTGGGTTGTGTGACAGAGAGAGGAGATTGGCAGGGTCGAGGGAATACCATAAAGAGCAGGTACTCTGACAGGTCTGGTTTAGACGCCCAGGCTCAGGACTGGAAAACAAGGAAATAAATTGTCATCCCATCCTTTTTTTTTTTTTTTTGGTTCATGTCATCCCTTAATTATTGTTTTCCTGTTGCCTCAGGAAACAGCTGAAGGTAACCAATAGCAAGACTGATAATTATATAGCAAAAACATGCAGTTTTAGTTTTCCCAATCAGAAGGCTCTCGTAAAGAGTCTTGATCAAAAATCAAATTTAGTTTAAGGAGTCCTAGGAAGAAGGGAGCAAGCAGTAAAACATTTTGACATCAGCATCCCCAGGCTTTGGCCCTGTGTAAGCCTGCCTGCCTCCAGATGTGACAGGAGCAGGCTTGGATTTCTCTGACCACAGAAGATGGTCTTAAAGGGATTGTCTCTGGATCAGGCGATGCACCCTCAGTCCTCGGTGTGTGTGAGAGAATGAGCTCCCTTGGTGCTGGTGTGATGTATCCAAAGCCAGATGGCACAGGATCCTGTGGACATCAGGGGCCCAGGGAGTGTTGAACATGAAGGCCATAGTCAGACGATCAGTTAGGGGCTTTGGTTTCTTGGCAGAATTTGGTTAAGGTTCTCTTAAATGTCTGGCTTATGTTTTCCATCTTTCTCTCAAGTTGCTATGCAGTCTTCAGGTTTCCTTTATTTTGGAGCAGTTTGTTGAAGTCTTGAATTATTTCTGTCATAAAAGGCTGGGCAGGGGCTGGGGAGATAGCTCTGTGGCACTAGTGCCTGCCTGGCAAGTGCAAGGTTGTGAGTTTGAACCCTGGTGCTGGAAAAAAAAAGGCTAGGCTACTGTCACTTTGTTTGTTTGTATATTTATATATATTTTTTTCCATGGCTGGCTCAGCCTGCCCTGGGGCTGGAGTTAACACAGCATGAGTTGCTGGGGATTGAACCATGGTCCCTGGGTTGCCTAAGCTTTCTTAAGCAGGTGCTTTAGAACCATCTCGCCAGCCCAGAACACTGCTCCAGCAATGTATGCTGTGCAATTTTTTTTGTGTGTGTGTGTGTGTGGTACCAGGGATTGAACTCAGAACCCTGTGCTTGCCAGGCAAGTGCTTATTCCACTGAGCTATCTCCCTGTCTATTTTTATGGTACCGGGATTGAACTCCTCAGATCCTTGTGCTTGCCAGGCAAGTCCTTATTGTAATGATCTATCTCCCCATCCCCTGTCACTTTGCATCTTTGCATAGACAGAAGAAACCCACATCTAGGAAAAACTTCATGCAATAGTGCTCAACTAACCTTGGAGTAATTTTGAATATGGAAAGTTATTACCGAACTAGAGAAAGTATAGATTAGGGCCAGAAGATATCTGTATGCTTTGTTGTATTTGACTTCGCTGAAGTCTCTTTGTGTATCTTTGGAAGGTGATGTTCCAAATAGCTGGACCCATGGAAGGGATTTAGACCTCTCTGTCAGATTATTTTGAGCACAGATTTGGCATGATTGGCAATGGACGAGCAGATGCTGGCAAGGTCTGGGATGTAGCAGTAGTGGTCTAGCTCTACCAGGGGTGTTTGCCCTCTAAGGATTAGATTGTGGTGTTTTTAACTTTTATTTTCAAAGACAATACAAAATGGTAAAGAAAAAAATAATCAAACATACCAAATCCATTAGAAACAATATAGAATTTCACTCAACAATATAATAAGAATTTGACAATTGTTCTGTATTATGTAAGGATTATGGTGTTTTTGACACAGGCATATGCCATCTTTGGAGATGACAGGTTGTCCACTTGGGAGTATTCTTTTTTTTTTTGTCATTTTGAGTCAGGGTCTCGCTATGCAGTTGAGGCTGGCCTTGAGCTCACTTTTGTAGCCCAGGCTGGTCTCGAACTCGCACTGATCCTCCTGCCTCAGCCTCCCAAGTGCTGGGATTACAGGCGTGAGCCACCACACCCGGCTACTTGGGAGTATTCAAATGAGTGTTCATCTTTTTCTTTTTATGTGCATGGAACTGATGCTTGATTAGCATCGTGGTTTTAGGATGATTACCATCCTATACAGCAGAAGTTCTTGCTTTACGTCTATGGTGTGATTTTGTCCCAGGATGCTCCTTTAGCATCTGTATTTGTAATTTTATGTTTTATTATTTCCTTTTTTTAAAGAATTTTTTATTTTATTTATTATTTTTATTCTTGTTTCAGAACCTTTGTTTATTCACTCATTTTTTATGGCCGGCTCAGCCCGCCCTGAGGACAGGGCCTGTGCAGCATGTGGCGCCGGGGATCGAACCGCGGTCCCTGAAGCCGCCCAAAGTTCCTCAAGCAGGTGCTTTAGACAACTGAGCCATCCTGCTGGGCCCCTGTTTTATTTTTTTATTTTTAATTTTTTTATTTTTTTGTCTTTTTGAGGCAGGGTCTCATTATGCAGTTCAGGCTGGCCTTGAGCTCACTTTTGTAGCCCAGGCTGGTCTCGAGCTCGCACCAATCCTCCTGCCTCAGCCTCCCAAGTGCTGGGATTACAGGCGTGAGCCACCACGCCCAGCCTGCCCCTGTTTTATTATTTCCTGAAGAAATATTTGACCCTTTTGACATTCCTGATAGTAGGCGACTTCCACTTTGGTGGATTTTCAGATAGCAGCAAGAAACAGTAAAATTTTAAAATTAATTTTATTTTGTTCTCTCTCTAAAAATTTGTTTATTTATAAGCATGACCTGTGGCAAAGACATATCTTGAGTCCTTGTACATACTGCCCTTTTTGTTTTCAGACCAATTGGCAGTCCATAGTTCAGTTTGCCATACAAACTATCCTTCTGAGAGAACTTTGGCCAAAATAACTTTGTCTAGGTTGACTACAACGTATCTAGCCTGTCAGACTTTACGCCTAAGACACATGCTTCCATCTGCTGCAGGGTGTAGTCAGCCTCTGTCAGAGGGTTCATCTTTTAATTATGGTCACTTCCCAATAGCTCATTGGTTAATGCAAATCAGTCATGGTCTGGAGGATGCAGCTTGTGTACATAGTAGGATTGAGTGGTTTCATCATCACAAGATGCTGGTGAGTATTTTTGCATGAGTTATTGCTACTGAGTGACCTGGCTGTTGTAGAGACAGTGATATCCATGGTTATTGAGGAGGATCAGTATAGCATGAACCACCTGGCTGGTTTGGCCCTGGATAACTTGAGCTTGTATTGCTTTTTTACCATAAGGGCAGTGGCTGTTAGAGCGTAAAGGGAGGGGGCAGAGCTTAGTGACTGGATCCAAGTGTTTGGACATGTAGTCCACGGGGCACTTCCAGCATCCACAGTTTGATTACATATCTCATCATCTATCAAGAAACAAGTGGGGCCTGGCAGGATGGCTCAGTGGTCTAAACCGTGTGCTCAGCAAAGTTTGGGCGGCTGCAGTGACCGCGGTTCGATCCCCGGCACCACATGCTGCACCAGCCCTGTCCTCAGGGCAGGCTGAGCCGGCCATAAAACTAAATAAATAAACAAACAAAAGTTCTGAAACAAGAAAAAAAATTAAAAAAAGAAACAAGTTGAATGAGTGAGTTACATCTGGAACTACCAAGGCTGGGGCTGTAGAGAGAGCTTTTTAAGTCATTGACAGCTTGTCTTTTGGCTCTGCCTTGCCCTTGAAGGTGTCAGAGTCTTTTCTAGATAAGGCATCTATACTTTTGTCTCTGAACCAAGGCATTAGGATTCTTCATAGGCCGGCATGTCTAAGGAATTTGAGGAGTTTCTTATGGTTGGGAACAGGATGAAGCATATGATCTCTTTTCTTTCATGTTGAATGAAGGTCACAGTGTCCCTGATTAAAGTCAAATCCCAGACTTTTTATTTGTAAATTTGTGCCTTTTTCCAAGATACTTTCTGAACAGTTTCTGCCAAGTATTGCTGCAGAGATTTTATGTTTTCCAAAGGTAGTTTTGGTGTCATTAGCCAGAAGAACATCGACACACTGTGAGAGGGTGCAGTGATATTCCATGCTCAAGAAACTATTGAGATCAAGGCTCGAGAGATAGCTCCATGACACAAGTGCCTGCCTGGCAAATGCAAAGTCGTGAGTTTGAACCCCAGTCCACACACACACACACACACACACACACACACACACACACACACACACACACAAAAGAAACTCTTGAGATCAGCTATGAAGGCTTCTCCCAAGACAGTGGGTTAGGTTTTGAATCCATAGGAAACCAATTCCATGTTAATTAATTTGCAGGTCCAGAACTGGGGTCTTCCTATTTAAAAGCCAAGAAGGGCTAGCATTCTTCAGGATCAGGCAGCTATACCTGCAAGCTGTGTGTGGCAGAAACCTGTGGAAAATATAAGGGTTGAGACTGCAAGATGGAGGTCCACCATGGCAGCAAAGACAGCTCAGAGGTCCTCAACTAGCTGGTACTTTCCACTGGGCTTCCTATGGGCAGGAGAGGTGCATCTCAGGATGAATGGAAGTCTATGAGTGTTTTGTAGTTTTGGAGTTTGTAGGTGTGTGGTTGAATTCCTAGTCTCACCTCTCAAGGCATGCGGTACTGCTTAATGCAGGTGGGAGTTTTGCTGGGATGTAATTATTTTTTTTAGAATTTTATTTATTTTTTCTTGTTTCAGAACTTTTGTTTGTTTGTTTCTTTTTATTTATTTTTATGGCCGGCTCAGCCTGCCCTGAGGGCAGGGCTGGCACAGCATGTGGTGCCAGGGATCAAACCGCGGTCCCTGCAGTCGCCTAAGCTTTCCTCAGCAAGTGCTTTAGACCACTGAGCCATCCTGCTGGGCCCTGGGATGGAATTTTAGAATTAGAGGTGAGTGGTTGATGGTCAAGCTCAGAAAAACAGTCCTTAGTATTTCTGGATTGGTTTCATATGTGAGCATTCCATCAGTCACCATTCATTTTATTACATGACTATGATGGTAAGGAGGAAATACAGTTGTGGAGTGGGAAGGGAAAGAAAAGCAGACATCCCAGAGAGAGGGTGCTAGTGGCCCCTAACTTAGCTAGAACAGGAGTGTGCTTGAGCACTTCAGCAAATAGAGAAACTCACCTGTGCCTGGGTGTCCTCCCAGTCTATAAGCTCATGCCTGGCAGAAGTGACAGAAGCAAACATCTGAGGTGCCCTACTGATGGCAAAGTTTTCTCTGACTGTTCTGTACTATTGTCTATCAGGAAAATTATAGCCGGACCTAATATGGACCTGGGCTGTCAGTGGGCCAGATGAAGAAGGGAGACCAGTCTGGCCTTGTCTGAGCCCATCAGACCAATAAAAGTGTTGTCCTTTGATGCAGATCAAAGCTTTTGGGAATCCTTATCTTTGATTCTCAGTGGGCAAGTCTTTTTCCATTGCTTGCAGCCCTTACATCTTATATGTACTGGTCTTTGAGAACAGGGTATGGTCGTCTACCAGACTGGATTTTCCTGTAGATATTATGTGCTGCTTGTGCAATGAAGGCTGCATCTACCATTTGTAGATTTTCTGGGGCCTAAGGTTCCAAAAGAATGTAGACTAACAATTTTACACAGTCTGTCATAAAAAATGCAGAGATTTTTATCAGGCTTTGGCCCTTTGATGATTTCTTGAAGGGCTTCATGGATTCTGGGGACAGGCCATGACAACCCATGCTTCAGGAATGACAGCACATGGTGGCACTGCTCCCTTCAACAAGTTTTTCTTTCCTCAGTAAACAGTGATTTTTTGGGCCCACAAGATAGCTCAGCAGACCAAGCTTTGGCAAGCCCAGGGAAGGCTTGGCACCACATACCATGTTGGCAGGCCCCTCACTCGAACACATCCACCATGTCTGGGTGTGATGTTGCACACCTGTGATCCCAGTGCTGGGGAAGGTTGAGAACAGGAAGATCACTACGAGTCTGAGATGCATAGTGAGACCTTGTACCAAATACACTGTAAAAGTTACTTTTCTGTGTTGGATAGAGTCAGAAGAAGCTTCTCACAGTCATCCTGATCAGGATAAGTTTAAAGACTGTGGTAAGGCAGGAGGTTGTCGGGTGGGTGACTTTGTTAGCCCAACTCCAGCAATGACTGATTGGGCTCCTGTAAGGGAGCAGGGAAAGGGAGGCTGTTGTGGTAGCAGAAAAGCTGGCTATGGTGAGCCAGTACTAGGGTGGTATCTGGAACCAGTTTAAGTGTTGGGCTGCAGGGAGTAGGGATGGCAGGTAAAATATCAACCCTCAACTGCAGTAGCCTTCAGAAGGATGATCTTGCTCTTGTCGGGCCCTCTAGGTGAACTAGTGAGCTCCTCTGTGAGCAGAGACATGACACTTCATCAAAAGGATGGTGAGGCCAGACTAGAGGTAGAGAAGTCAGGAGTCATAAAGAAGGAGGGAATCTGTTCAGGTTTCATTTTACTTCCATAACAATGAGAAAAGCCATTTTATTTTCTTTTCAAATTTATTTATTTATTTTTATTTTTTCTTGTTTCAGAACTTTTGTTTGTTTGTTTGTTTATTTTTATGGCTGGCTCAGCCTGCCCTGAGGGCAGGGCTGGTGCATCATGTGGTGCTGGGGATCGAACCACGGTCCCTGCAGCCACCCAAGCTTTCTTAAGCAGGCACTTTAGACCACTGAGCCATCCTGCTGGGCCCAGAAAAGCCATTTTAAAATATTCTTTCAGTTACATTTTAGAATTACAAGCTTTGACTAATTAAATTCTGTTCTGACTACCTATATGTATGTGTGGTTATCTTGTCTGGAAATACATGCGATAAATTTGGGGTGCCCTCTTTGATAGAGAACAGGTCAACTACTAGCCTGTCCACTCCCCTCTTGAGGATTAAACTCTTCTGTCTTAGGGGCCCGGCGGAATGGCTCAGTGGTCTGGAGCGCCTGCTTGGGGAAGCTTGGGCGGCTTCAGGGACTGCGGTTCAATCCCCGGCACCACATGCTGCGCCAGCCCTGCCCTTGGAGTGGGCTGAGCCGGCCATAAAAATGAGTGAATAAACAAAGGTTCTGAAACAAGAAAATAAATAAATAAATAAATTAAAAAAATAAATAAATAAACTCATCTGTCTTAGCAGTAGTCATGCCTGGATCTCCAGACCAGGTCATTGATCCCAAATGCAGAGATCTGAATTGCCTTTAAGCAAGGACCATGGAACTGCAGGACAAGCCAAAGCTGAAACAGCTGGATGCACAAGGAGCATCAAACATTCACTCACATAGTCATACAGAAGTTAAAACATTGCAGTGTCTACCCAGAAACTTACTCTTCCATGCTTGACTGGGGCCAGGCTGACTACCTGGAAAACTTAAGCCTCTGATGGCCTCACTGTGATTTAAAAGTCAGGGAGGTTATGTTTTGTTTTGCTTTAGAGCTGCTAATGGAGGAGGTGTGTGCCAGGGAGTGTCCTGGAGGCTCTAGAAGAGACCTCAGAGGTCAGAGTGGTATGCCTCTTTAAGTGTTGCAGAGAACAGAATGACTGCAACTTCAAAAAAAAAAAAAGAATGACTGCAACTTCATGAACCAAAGTGGGCCCAGTTAGGTTAGGATTTCTGCTTTGTTGCCTCAGTTTCCACAGTGCTGGGATTGTAGGAGTGAGCCACCATGCCTGGCTTCAGCTAATACATTTTTGATCCTTCCTGTGTATGTTTAGTCTTAAAAACAATGAGCTCCTACAGACAGGGATATTCTCCTATTCATATTTAACTTCATTCCATTACCTTACAGAGTCTATTGTAAATCAATATCTTGGTTAGACCATGAATAAGTGAACTTTTGTTGCATAAGGTCCTATCAAATGGTGAGGATAATGAAGGTTTGGAGATGTAACACAAGATAGCTATATTATGGGACTATTATGACATCCCCAAGGTATATTAATTCTTTAGTTCGTGCTAGATTGGATTGAGTAAGTAAGAAGCATAGGCCTGTGGGTATGAGCATCAGATAGGTCAGGCATTTATGGCAAATATAGAGATTTGTTAGAAACCTCATGGATAGCATCATGCAACTACTGTTTCTTTCCTGCTTCTGTGGCATGTCTCATTTGTGTCTTTTTCATTTTGTAGAAAAGCTGTGAAAGGATAATGCTAAGACATTGCATTGTAGAATGTAATTACTAATGGTTTTTTATCATTACAGAGAATGATATAACACAGTTTCTATTATTACAAAGTTATTATAATGCTCTCTGTACATTGCAGGCTTAAACGATTCATTTTTGTGACTTAGTTCACAACACTGGTTTTGAAGACGTGCATAAGAAATGTCTAATGACAGATGTGAGGAACATATGTTTAAAAGAACACATGAGAGAGACTAGTACTTCTGAGCCTTTCATGTTTCTCTTACTTTTGTGAAACACAGAAAGGAGGGAATATTTCCTGTTTGGGGACTTTTAAGAGCTGAAAACATGTAGAAAAATGTCATATGCAGAAGCAACTAGCCAAGTTACCTGTGTTGACTTCTGTCCTTTCTTTCTTTCTTTCTTTCTTTCTTTCTTTCTTTCTTTCTTTCTTTCTCTTTCTTTCCTTCCTTCTCTTTCTTTTTTTAAAATTATTTTATTTTATTTTATTTTTTCTTGTTTCAGAACTTTTGTTTGTTTGTTTATTTATTTTTATGGCCGACTCAGCCTGCCCTGAGGGCAGGGTTGGTGCAGCATGTGGTGCTGGGGATCGAACCACGCTCCCTGCAGCTGCCTACAGGCACTTTAGACCACTGAGCCATCCTGCCGGGCCCCCTTTCTTTCTTTCTTTCTTTCTTTCTTTCTTTCTTTCTTTCTTTCTTTCTTTCTTTCTTTCTTTCTTTCTTTCTTTCTTTCTTTCTTTCTTTCTTTCTTTCTTTCGTTTGTTCGTTCTTTTTCTTTCTTTCTCGCTTTCTTTTTTGGCTCTAATTACTATTTCACAGCCAGATTAACATTTTTTTTCTGACTTTATCACCTTTAGATAAAGTAGTACATGTTTGTTAAATTTACAGTGGTGTATAAGATTAAGGACAAAGTTGCCATCTGGTCAGGGCGCTATATACTTCATTACGTGGGATTCCCACCCACGTCCACTTTACACCTTAGGAGAGATCCTGCAATATGGAAAAACAGTTAACTATGTTTGGGCTCAAATGCTCAGTTTGAAGTCAGACTGTTGAATGGCAGACCTGATATGTCAAGGTTTTGACCACTATGCCTTAATGTAAATAGCTCCATGTAGGTAGTCCTGTTGACTTTCTTTTATATATATATATATTTTTTTTTTTTTTTGGTCTTTTTGAGACAGGGTCTCGCTATGCAGTTGAGGCTGGCCTTGAGCTCACTTTTGTAGCCCAGGCTGGTCTCGAACTCACACCAATCCTCCTGCCTCAGCCTCCCGAGTGCTGGGATTACAGGCGTGAGCCATCACGGCCAGCTAGTCCTGTTGACTTTCATTCTCTATTTTAAGTTTTCTTTTTTTCAACAGGGAATCAAATTCAGATTCCTTTGTGCTCGCCAGGCAAGCACCACGATGCTAAGCTGTACCCCTTTCCCCCCATACTTCACAATTGTAAAGGTAGTGTTTTTACACCTAACCATTTTAATTCATGTTTCCTTCAGTGCTCTGTCTCCTTTTCTTAAAATAATGAGCTCCTATTTGACAGGGATTTTTACAGTATCATTTTTTAGTGTAGTTTCAAAAAGTAACTTTCATTAAAGTTTGTTTCATGATCAAATTTGGAAAGAATGATTAAGATACAGGGATACAGATTAGCGAGGGAACATAGCAATACAGAGTGATATTTTGATAGGCATGTCTCTTAGTTCCTTTTTTCTAGTTGTTGATAAAAATACCCACCACCAAAAGTCAAGGAAAGAAAGGATTACTTAGCTCACAGTTTTGGGAGGTTTCAGTCTGTAGTCACCTGGCTCCAAAGCCAGGTCGTGGGGCACAGGAGCGACAGTTCATGGCAGCAGAAGGCAGCACCCAAGCCAAGAGTGCAGGAGCAAGTCTCTTTTTCTTCCTTCTGTTGTGTGCAGACTCTGCACCTGAGCCCTCTGACTCGCAATTGCAGCACTGGACAATGAACCGGTCGCAAACTCTAGATTCATCTGCCTGAGAAAAGTCTGCTGTCCAGGGCCAACTGAGTCTTTGGAGGGACCTCTACATACAAACTCTAACGTACAGTGTGATTTGAGTTATTTGAGAATGCAGGATGATTACTGTCGCGCGCCGCCTCGCCAGCAAGGAGGACGCAACACACAGCTCTTCCTTCAGCGGTTTATTCAAGACCCTTGTTCAGCGGTTTATTCAAGACCCTCGTACAAGCTCGGTTGTCTTTCTTACATCTCCCCCGAGCACCCGCGGGCTTCTAACTAAATACTCCCGAGCATCCAATCCCGGTTAGCTACGTGGCACCCAACGGTACGTCCACATACGCGGAAGCAAGCCAGGGGTTTCAGCCTTGACCATATATGGTAATACAAAACGGCGGAGAGCACTCACCCCTCGGGGGTGGAAGGCGGAAGCCGGCGCCATCTTTAGGGTATGGCGGTACACGGCTCTCCGCAGTTCCCCCTTTTTGTTTTTGTAGCAACAGGTGAGAGCAGAGGCTTGATCCCTGCCACACAGTAGGGGCCATTAACTGTACACCCCCCCAAAGCGTCCCACATCAGGGGCGTGTCAGGTAAGCCTGATGCCTTTTGTACAGGGACGGGAATCAGCGGCATCAACCCATATGCAATCAAGCGTACTCTCCAGGACTCTGATAACAGGTCACCTCATGAGCTCCTCTGCAGTGCTTTGCCTTACAACCTGTGCTTATCATTTTGTGGGTGTAGGGTGGCTAGCCATACACCGGGGGACTGTCCTGCTTCTATGGCTTCCAAGGCTTGAACCATCATGGCCACATCACCAACTCAGTTGGTTAGAGCTTGGTGCTGATAACGCCAAGGTCGCGGGTTCGTTCCCCGTACGGGCCACCACTTGTTGCGCGCCGCCTCGCCAGCAAGGAGGACGCAACACACAGCTCTTCCTTCAGTGGTTTATTCAGGACCCTTGTACAAGCTCGGTTGTCTTTCTTCTCCCCCGAGCACCCGCGGACTTCTAACTAAATACTCCCGAGCATCCCATCCCGGTTAGCTACGTGGCACCCAACGGTACATCCACATACGCGGAAGCAAGCCAGGGGTTTCAGCCTTGACCATATATGGTAATAAACAATGGCAGAGAGCACTCACCCCTCGGGGGTGGAAGGCGGAAGCCGGCGCCATCTTTAGGGTACGGCAGTACACGGCTCTCCACAGATTACAAAGACAATCACATAGGATTTAGGGATTCCCCTTCCACATGGTTTTAGAGATAGGATAATAGAAATATGACTTATAAAATCAGCTAGTGTTTAAATTTTAAAAGTTTATTATAGTGAAATTTAAGATGATCATTAATGCCACTCAGAATATACCCCCATACTACAAAGATAGTTATCCCATCATTGTTATCACTTGTGAAATTGTTTTTGAAGTTTTTTTTTTTGGAGTAGACTGAGTTGTGCTGTTGATTGCTTTGAAATCTTGAATTGATCCACATTTACTGTCTACAGTTTTTTTTTTTTTGGAAGTACCAGGGATTGAATGGAGGACCTTGAGCTTTCCAGGCAAGCATTTATCCCACTGAGCTATCTCCCTGGCCCATTTATAGTTATTTTAACTTTGGAAGAGACACAGATGTTGCATGATGCTAAAAATGGTTAATAAAGTTGATAAAGACATATCACAATATTTTCACAAAACTGTCTTTCATTTTGAATGCATTTCGCAACAGTATTTATTCAGTGAGTTTTTGGTCATACTTCATAAACATAAGGTACGACTGCTTCAGAAAGCAATAATAATGAGGAACGTGTTTGAAGCATATTTTGGGGGAAATTAGTAGCAATGTGTCTTACTGTACTACATTTAAAGAAATTAAATATTTACTACTACTCTTGGTAGCTCTAAGAATAAAGTGACTTGATTCATAATAAGGAAGGGGAGAATGCATAGAAATGTCCAAGTTTGGAAAGCTAGAAAGTTTTGTTTGAGCCTTCTCTTTAAAGATAAATGTGTGATCCCCATTGGCTCCTCATATCTTTGCTAATTCTTTTTATATTTTATTTCAGTTTTTTTTTTTTTTTTGGTCTTTTTGAGACACTGTCTCGCTATGCAGTTCAGGCTGGCCTTTAGCTCACTTTCATAGTCCATACTGGTCTTGAACTTGCACCAATCCTCCTGCCTCAGCCTTTCAGGGATAAGATTATAGGCGTGTGCCACCATGCCCAGCCTTTCTTTGCTGAAGCTTCTTAAACTTCTTAAGCAGGAACAGAAAAGGCCCACCACTGGCAGGACGTGGTATTTATCTTCTATTTTATTAAGAGTGTGACAAAAATTAACACCAAAGTGCTAAGGAATACCCTCATTTTAACCACTAGAAATGATGGGGATTATTTGGTGACTGATATATGTACTACATTTGACACTTTATAAATTTGGATACATACTTTTACATTATTATTTTTTTGTGGGTTTGGGGTTCAAACTCATGACCCTGCACTTGCCAGGCAGGCACTTGTGCCCCAGAGCTATCTTTCTGGCCCCAATAATTTTAAAAACTAAAACAAAATGCATTTTATTGGTACATATTAAGTCTACCTAATAATCACCTCCACATAGGGACTTTGCAGTTATCCATGGCTTATCTCAACACCCCATTCCCTTCTCCGCCTATAAATCTTTCTTCCCCTTATTTATACAAGCTTTGCTTGCCTTTTTCTTTCTTTCCCCTTTCTTCATTTCTCCCTGTTCCCTCCCTAGTTCCCTGTCCCAACTGAACATTTTCTTCCACTTTGATCACATCTAGTATGTATTCCTTTCATTTTCTACACTTTTACTGTCTTATACCAGAGGCACTGTGTGATGTTAACACATGTGTTTGATTAATTTCCCTTAAATAGTAGTGTCTCAGATCCAAAAGTGTGGAGTTTATCCTTTATACCTGAATAGTACTCTACTGTATGGAAATAGCACATCTTTACCAATTGATTGGCCAATAGACAGGTGTTTGCTTTTCAGGATTGTGCCACTGGGGTTGTAGATACTGTACTCTGGTGGGAGGTTTGAAAGTCTTTTTGGCTGTTCTAAGAAGGAGAAGAGCCGAATGACACGTCTAGTTTTAGTTTCTCTAATTATCTTCATTTCCCCAGTGATTGTACCCATTTGTGTTCCCACCAACATAGGACGAGAGTTCATTCTTCTCTGTATTCCTGCCAGCAGTTGTTTTTTATTGTTTCTCTACCTCGCTTCATATTTCCCTCCCTCCCCTGCTTTTTGCCTTGCCTTGCCTTTCCTGCCTTCCTTCCTCCCTCCCTCCCTCCCTCCCTCCCTCCCTCCCTCCCTC
>PVJA010008231.1:0-65265 GCA_004027025.1 Myocastor coypus
CGTGAGTTTACAGCTAGAAATTTCCCTCTAAGCACTGCTTTTATTGCAAACCACAAATTCCAGTAAGTTGCGTTTGAATTTTCATTGAATTGTACATATTGTTTAATTTCATCTGTAACCCATTGGCTGCTGAGGAGGATGTTGTTTAATTTCCATGTATTTATGGGGTTTTTGTGGTTTCTTTGTCATTTATTTCCAGTTTCATTGCACTGTGGTCAGATAATACGCATGGAATAATTTCTGTTTTCTTGCACATACTTAAGCATAGACTATGGACAAGGAGATTATGGAGCCAAAAAGTGATCAGTGATGCATAGTGTGCCTAAGGAGAGTCATCTAGAGAGAAAACACACTCTCAGGTTTTCACAGAGAGCAAAATGGTCAAGCAATGGCTGTGACTCATCCGGAGGGCTGACACTGTCAAAAGATCTACAAACAGTGTACATGGTTTCAGGGTAAATCCTAAGAGGACCTGATGACCTTGTCGTATATAACAGTTACATTTTTTATTAGATAGGTTTGCTATACTTTGGTCTTAACCATCCACCAAGAAAGTCTAACCATGAGGTATAAAAAGTAAAACCATAGTAATATGCAGAGTACTAAAAGGCTCAAGTCAACAGCTTCCAACATTGCCAGTTGTGCTGATAACCCACTGCTATTATAGACTATTGGACTATAAATACAGCTACTTTCTCTTAATTCAATGAGAACAAAGATTTGTGCTAATAGTCTTTAGACAAGATATCAAGTCTGCATCTTGTACTGTGAATAACTACTATGATGACAACAACATGCACTATATTAATTATTGGAACTGTCCTACTAACCTGTTGTGAAACTGTCTCATTGCTATTTCTTTTCATTAAAATTAATTTAAAATACTTTGATATATTTTTGGTTTATTTGCTGCATTCATTTATTATGTGCCTATTATTTTCCAAACTCTAGACTATGTTCTGGATAATCAGGATATATTGTTGAATAGCTCTTTACCTTCCTTGTCTTCATGTATCTTATTTCTGTCTTATTGCTTTATAATAATGACACCTATGCTAGGGTAGGGGCTCAGTTTTCCTTTGTGTGAGTTCTCACGTTTTCCTTCATGACATATAGGAAATGAATGTCTAATAAGTGCTAGGTGAAGTTTGTCTTCCACTGCTGTTTTCCAAATCTAGTCATTTTACATTTTTCTGATAGTATTATCACCTCAGGTTCCTCTTGAGAAACTCAGAAAGGACCCTGTATACAGCAGTGAAGCGACCATTTCTGGAGTCACTGCCTCTACTGAAATCCTAGCATTTCTGGCATCCAACTATGTGGCCTTGGCCAGGATGGGCTTAGTGTTCCAGTTATCTCTTGGATAAGGCAGTGCCAATCACCAAAATGGCCTCATAGGGTTGCTGAATTGACCAAGCTGATTTCTGTGTATATGAGATGATGCCTGTTTGTTATTTTGGAGACTGTCACTCTCCCCATCCCTAGACACGTAACCATAATAAGTGACCTGGTAATTCTGTTAGATTCTTCTATGTAGGTTTTTCGAGTAGTTTCTTCTATCTAGGTTTTCAGAGGTGTCCTGATTGATGACCTTTCTGGCTCCATCTTCAGCCTTTATGAATTTCTAGAGCTGGTATAGGACATAGGATGTAGCAAAGCTGGCTAGAAAAATGAGCAGGACCTGCCAATTGAAGGACCCCAGAGAGTGCCAAATGATACTCAGGACCCATGTGTGGACCATCTAGCTGGTCCCAGGAGATGTGTACAGCACAAACGAGCTCAGATAAGTGCAGCTGGTATCGTGCCTTCCCACCAGAGCACAACTGCATTTCCCAGATGCAGCACATACTTCTACTTTATTTTTTCTTTGTGAATGATCTTACTATACAGTTCAGGCTTGTAGTAGTCCTTCTGTTTACTGCTTCCCCAGGGCTGGGATTGCATGTGTGCACCACCATGCTCAGACTCCATGCCTGGCTCCGTGTGCATGGGAGTGAGGCCCATGCAACATGTGGTGCCAGGGATCAATCCCCAGCCCCTGTGCTTGCCTAAGCAGGTGCTTAGTCCGCTGAAGTATCTCACTGTCCCTGCTCTTATTCCTTTTTCTCTTTCTTTCTTTCTTTCTTTTCTTTCCTTCTTTCTTTCTTTCTTTCTTTCTTTCTTTCTTCCTTTCTTTTTTCTTTCCTTCTCTGCAGAGGTGATTTCTCCCATGTCTAGTTACCTTTCATTTTTCTAATAAGCTTTCTACATGGTTTTTGGCTTATTTCATCCAATTCTTTGTTCAAGACCAGAAAGATCAGGGATACTTCTGACTTGGAGAGCCACTTCTAAAGGAGCTACCTCATAGCAGTGGTACTTAATACCTTGCAATAAAATCTGTTTCATTTAATTTAACAGCTGCTGGAATATAACAAAGTTTTGTTGTGTTTCTTCTCTGTAAGTTGAATGGCAGCTCACAGGGTGAGTGATAGTTTTATCTCAAATTCTTAAATTTAGTGAGCAGGTTATAGAACCAAACAACTATAGCTCTTATATATGCTTATGTCTTGCTGCAAATCAATAACACCCTTCCTTGTTCAATTTTATTTTTAACTTTTGACTCATAGTCCTGCTACAAACAGTAACTTTTTCTGTTTCTTCCTCACCTTCTAGATAGAAGTGTCCCAAATTTAAGATTCCTCTTAAATTAATAATCTATACAACTGTGAGATTGCTCATGAAGCAGAAATTAAGCCTTAGAATTGAATACTGACTCAGAAGGGATGATGAAAGTTTCCTTGCATGTAGAAGAGTATTAAAGGGGAAACGGAGGACAAGTGCCATGGTAGTTTCCTCCTGTCATTGTTATTATTTTACCAGACATTTAGTGGCTTAATACAACATCAATGTGTTCCCTTACTCCAAACTGCAAAGTCACCATTTACCATGTAAAATAATCTATCTATAGATTTGGAGATTAGGAAGTAGATATCATTTTTGTTTTTGTTTAGAGTTTATAGTCTTTTATTAGTACATGTTTAAAGTATATCATGGTAAGGTTCATTGTGGGACTTGGTACATGTGCATAACATTTTAATTTTATTTTAGCCCGTTTAGGGTAGTTATACTTCTGTTATTCTCTTGTAATTTTAAGGAGTTACTGGGGAAAAGATCGCAGAAGGTCATTCCTTAATCATCAACCCTTGCCACACTGTATAATCTTGTGTCCTGAGTCGTTATGCCCAGCTGTATCCAAGAACTGAGTGCCACTCAGTTATGCCTACTCTCAAAGTCTGAGAATACAAGCACATGCAGCCATTTATTAGGTGGCTATGAATCTTGACTTATTCTTATGCAAACAATAAACCATGTAGATTATCAGCAATTCTGTTCTTTATGATCCTATTCAAGTACAATTAATGTCATAAATCATATGAGCAGTTATGCAAGAGGGAGGAGAAGCAAAGAGGAAAAAGCAAGTCTAAAAATATTTGCCAACATGTTACACATTTTTCCCCTATGTAATATTGTTTTGGGTTATTTTATATTTGTTTTGGTATTCAATTGGTTTAACTCTTTAACAATCTTTCTTACATATCCAATGGGATATCACTCCCTCTGCCACTCATGCCGTCAGCTCCTTCTCCTCTGCCATTCCTCTTTACCTGCCACCCTTCCTTGGGGATATTCAACTATGAACAAACTATGAGTCAACAAACTATGAGCCAAAACAACTTTTCCTCTTTAGAGCTGTGCATGTCAGCCACTGTGTGTCAGAGATGAAAAAGTAACTTCGACAATAACATAGTGGCTGCTTGTTTCCTGAGAAACTGATAACTAGAACTTATATCACACTTATTCAAGAGTTGGAATTTAGTAGTTTGTATAAGGCTGTTACTTAGATATTTATTCCCTTCTCATATTCATCAAGCACACACTGTGGCTTGACTACCATAGACCTCCAGATGCCACAATCGGTTCTCTTATTCTCTTCCATTCCTCCCAATTTCTTCCATCCTAATCAGGCTTGCTGTCACACTTGGTCTGAGTATATACAAGGGCATTGGTATTCAAATCCCAGTTCTTTGTCATTTTCAGAGTTGTAATTATGTATTTATTCAAGGGGTTACTTTAGTTACACATGGCTATCACACAAAATTATAGGTTCTACAGGGCTAGTAACTATGTCTCTGCTTGGTGATCATTAAAAACCTACTATTTAACACAATGCCAAGCCATTTGTACAAGATCAATAAATACTTCTGGAATAAATGAAATGTATGTCAAAATAACAGTTTAATTATACCTTTAGTGTGCCATGACATAGAAAAGATAGTTTAACTCATGGGTTTCTTCCCTCCCACAGAGGGATTGGTCTTCAAGGAGATTGTAGCTTCAAAACAACATAAGAAATCCCTCCATTTAGAGATAAGAAATTTTAAGTTGGAACTGTTTAATTACTCATGAAAGAATCTAAGGAACTCACTGCTGAGGCAGCTAATTGGGAATAATGATGGAGTCAGTCAAGGATAGAGTTGGTTAAAAAAAAATCACATCAGTTTAGCTCTTAGGCTGGGAGCCCATTCATTAGATTCTCTCTCTCTCTCTCTCTCTCTCTCTCTCTCTCTCTCTCTCTCTCTCTCTTTCTCTCTCTCTTTGGCATGATACTAACCAAGAATCAAATTGTACAACTTCTATTATGATTGCATAGGTTAAGATATTAATCTTAGCAGTTTGAGCAGAGAATAATGAACCGATCCTTACTTGGAGAAGTTTATTAGGGAAGAAAGACTTGGACATGGAACAAATAACCTCTTCCTAATCCCTGCAACCAGGCGACCATCAAACTTCATGGCTTGAATAATTAAGCCCTCTGGGCTGTGTCACATAGCCCTTCCCCTCCACCTTGGGCTTCTGTTCTCCACGGTGATTCCTATCTGAAGATGCTGCTATTCTAAGGAAGACATGAGCCTCTCTCATGACAGTTGTTGCAATAAGACAAAGCCATCTCTAGAATTACTTCTACTGTCTCATGAGAGAGATATTGACAGTGTCTTTCCATGTGGATCCATAATCCCATCAGATTTCACAAACTTTACAAGGGCAGCCCTGAGGCCAAGGCTGAGATACGATACTTCCAGAAATGTTTCTTTTCTGCAGCTAGAATCATGATTCATGTTTGAGGGGATTTGCAAATCTACATCCTGTCCACAAATGATAGAAAATGGTAGCAAGGTAGCAACAGGCTCCAGAAGATATCCAATTATTTTTCTTTGCCATGTAAATGCATGCAAAGATTCCTAAGTATATAAAATGAATAAACTATACCAATAGTTAATTCATACATATGGAAATTTCTTGAACAAACCTAAATGAATCTTTTTAATTACTGTCTGAACTTAGGCCAGAATCTTCTGGTATATACTGTAGGAGTACTTGTGAGCTACAATTATTCTGTTCTTCTTCAACTGGAAGAATCTCTGGCAAGTTAAATGATTAAATCCTGAACAAGAATTCGTTGTTATCCACTTTATCATTGCATTTTAGAATATTCTTAGAGATTCACAGAATTTAATAGTAAAAGTGATGATCCATTGTTAAACGAATATAATGCTCTTGATTATTTAATAGCTGATGTCATAATGTTTGTATAATTGTTTCTTTACTGACATTCCTATTGCCCTAAGTCTCACCATTTGGATAATTTTTGGATATTCCAATGGGAGTTGAAGATGGAATAAAAACATTTCTATTTTTTTTTTTTTTTTTTTTTTTTGTGGGACCAGGGTTCGAACTCACGACCTTGCACTTGCCCAGCAGGCACTTGTGCCTCGGAGCTATCTCCCCAGCCCCAAAACATTTCTATTTGTTTCATTCAGTCTTCATCACTTTCCTGTGAAATCCATATCATGGGCAACATGCTGTGTAAAAGTGACTGGGGGAACAACTAAGGCAAGGAAAAGACGTCTAAGAGCTTTCGATATAGTGACATTAACAGAGAGTAGCTAAGAAGCATATAGTTATACGTGGTTCTTATTTAGAACAACAGAAGTGTAGCTATATTGGATTATATCACATGTTTATAAAAAACAAGTCCCAGAAAAATTCAGGGGTTATGGTGGTACAAAGAATAGTGATAGTATTAGGGATGACAGTGGCAGGGAATGTGGTACTTAGGATGTTAATGATGGTGGTGGCCATGAGAGTGATATGGTTGTGGTTATAGTTACAGTGGTGATTTGGTGCCAGGTCACAGGGTGGTGGTGATAGACATACCTGTCACGTGGGTGTTGCTGGCAGTGACAGTGGTGGTGTCACAGAGGTGGGAGAAATGGTGCTGAGCAGGCTGTTCCTCTTCAGGGACACTTCTCATTGTCTAATGGATTTTTTTTTTTTCATGAAATGACAAAAAGAGGCACAGTATGGCAGCAAGAAGGGAAGGTGAAAAAAGACTTCTGTCATCCCTCACCTATATCCACTGTCATATGTACCACTTCAGGTCAAAATTTCATAGCACAGTTCTACTTTGTAACAAACCTTTTTGTGCTAGACACATCATCTTTCTTCAGTGAAAGTCCTAAAATGCTACTTTATTTTACCAAGTACGAAATGGTTTTAACAGATGGTTAAAAACTTAACAGTGAGTAAATTTTTACTTAGCACAAAAATGTTCTTCCCAGTTGTATTTGTTGATTGTTTTTTAATTACTAGGAAAAAAAGGAGGTTCCGAAGTGTGATTAGCTTCATTGCCAATATTTTAAGTTCTTACAAAAAAGACATTACCTAAGTTCTTCGTCAGTTCAGAAAGAACAGTGTTTAATCCAAAAAGTGCAGACTAATGCCAAGGAAAATGTTCCCAGTGGATCCTGGAGTTGCGTTGGCTCCACATGGTTATTGAGCTCAAATATGAAACGCAGTGTATTTCTTTCTAGGGGAGGACAAAAAGCATGTTCCCTGTGCGGTGGAAGTTTAGTCTCTCTCTGCCTCAGTCTCTTTCTTATGTTACCAAGAGTTCAACATCTGTTTATATCTAATCTCCATTGACTAATACAGACTCCTCAAGGAGAAAAAAAACACCCAGCACAACAACATTTTCTAGCAATTATCATTTCAATGACTAATAAAAAGATCAAAGTTGATTTGCTGTCTAGTCTGTGTCCCTCCTCTACACACCGTGGCTGTGTGCTCGGGTGGTGCTGATGTGTTTCCAGTGGTAACATCTGGCTCTCTGGCAGTCTCCTCTGCTAACTGTGCTGACCCATCAGTGGCTCTAGAGGCGTCTGGAATGCCCTGCATGGGCTGTTGCACGATCTAGAGGCCACAAGAGGTTTCTGTGTCCATCCTCCTGGGCCCTGTTTATCTGTCAGTCACATTGCATTCTGAGGAATTTACTGCACTTGTCTGTCTATTTGAAATGAATAAGGAAACGCCTCACTCAAGATTGGGATTTAAACAGTCCAATGGGAGATTTCTTGGTGCTGTTTTTAGGATAGTAGAGGAGCTGTGTTATTGGTTGAGCTGTTCTTGAAACAGTGATCCCCCCCCCCAAGATAGCCTCACAATATTACTCATTCAAGAAAAGTATGGTGAAGGCATTTTTTTCTAAATGTATTTGGTACAGGGTCTACAGGATCTCACTATACAGTTAGAACTCGTAGTGATTCTCCTGTTTTCAGCCTCCCAAGTGCTGGTGAGTGCCACCTGTCCAGTCTCAATCGCTGTCTCAGTGCACCCCATGGGCGGAGCCGGCATGGCTGGCTGGGGATTGAATTTGGAGCACTGTGCTCTGTCTGAGCAGGCGCTTTAGTCCACTGAGCTATGTGATTGGCCCTAGGCATTTTTTAAGTGGGCAATGTAGTATAAGGATGTTAGGATCACTCATACAAATTAATATTTTGGAGACTTTTATAAAATGTACAAAGAAATATACTTTGGTGAATAAATACATTAAGATTGCAGTCTAGGACTGGCCAGGTAGTTCAGTGGACTAAAGCACGTATTTACGCAGAGGCAGGGGCTGGAGTTTGATCCCTGGGCAGGCTCTACAGGCCTTGCCCCCTGGGTGTGCTGAGACAGCAATTGAGACTGGGCCTGGCGGTGCACCCCTGTAATCCCAGCGTTTGGGAGGCTGAAAATAGGAGGATCACTATGAATCTTATATGTGTAGCTCATGAGAACCTGTAGACCCTGTACTAAAACAAACAAACAAGCAAATAAATGATTGAAATCTAGTGGAAAGGAACCAGACAATATAACAGTGACAGATAAAAGATGTTGATTTGTGAGATCAGATAAAGAACTAGAATTTGAAATGGTGAAAGAGTGCTGAACATACAACTATGTCGAATCAAGGGCAAATGCAAAGTTTGTGGTAGCAAAATGTGAGTTTTGACAAAAAGAGTAAAGAAAATGAAATTTTCATTTGCAATAAAATGTTATGACATAAGAAAGGAATACTTGAAATAGTGAAAAAAGATGATACAATAGAAAACACTGTGACAAACTAGGAAGAGAGCTTCATCAAGCAAGAAACAGGCAAGGGCAAGTTAGTGTTAGCAAATTCAATTGCTAAAGTCACACCTTGATTTTGAGAATGTAGTCGATGTCCATAACATCAGAGTTTGCATCTTTTTTTCTTTGAGTGACTGATGTTCTCTCTCACTCAGTACAAATGAAAACACTCCCATGGAGGTACAGGATAGCTATCTTAGCCACAATTCAATTTTCTGTTGTTTCAGCCACTTGTTGTCAACTATGATCTGAAAATTACGAAATGGTAAAAATTCTAGAAACAAATAATCCTTAACTTACAGTCACCTGAGTAATGTGGGGAACTCACGCGTCCTCCCTCTCTGTCTTCCTTGGAATAGGACTCATGCTTCCTGCAGCATGTCGCCCCATCCATACTACTTGATCATTAGTAGTTTAGTAGCTGCTATGGTTTGAACATGATTGTCTTAATCAAAACTTGATTAAGTTAAGAAAACAGTGTTAATGAATTGTGATTCCCTTAAGAGGGATTTTGAATTATGAGAGCACCAAACATATAAGGAATTAATGCTCATCTTGAAAGAATGCATAATGTCTCCTAGGTTGGATTAGTTACGAGAGTCGGATCTTATAAATCGCAAACACCACAGAGGTTTCTTCAGACATGCACATACTTACTGCTTCTTCTACTTCTCTGCAGTGATATAGCCAGGGGGTTGGTCCCATTCTTTTTAAGTTATACATCCATCAGACCTTTTCCGAAACAAATCACTTTCCTTGACCCACCACCCAGAAACAGGTATTTGTTATAGCAATGTAAAATATAGATACTTTCATTTTCAGATTAACTGGTATGGTATGCCAATTTTTGTGTACAAATAACTCTTATTTTATAGAAAAAAAATGGCTCAGAGGAGCAAGTGTTGAGAGGATGACAATTTGGATGTGTCAGAAAAGAAGTAGTAAAGTACTACCTTTAAAGATAAAAGTAAAAATTATCTTATTATTTTTACTTTAAAGAAGAAATCATAGCTATATACATTGATATAACTTGCACTACAGAATAGTTTTATAGTTCTTATATTTGTTATAGCAAGTCTTTTATTGTGCCTTATTTATAAATGAAGTTTTATCATAGGTATGTGTTTATAGGATATGTTTGGAATTAATTGTGGTTTTAGGTCATCTACTAAGTGTCTTGAAATACATCCCCTGTCTATAAAAGGTAAATATTGTAAATGTTTTCTTGGGATCTTATGGAAATAGGAAAAAAATACTGAAGCTACAGTATGGTTTAATTTGTGTATAAGTTCATGACATTGTTATTCATTTTCATCATCATAGCAAATGGTTGTATGGAGCTTGTTGTAGTCCAAGTATTGTTCCAAAAGTTTTAATTTTATTTATTTATTTATTTATTTTTTTGGCTGGCTTAACCTGTCCTGACTGCAGGGCTGGCACAGCATGTGGCACTGGGGATTGAACCTCCGTCCCCTGTGCCTGCATAAGCTTGCCTAAGCAGGTGCTCTAGACTGCTGAGCTATCTCACCAACTCTGTTCCAGGAAGTTTTAATGCATTGATCCTCACCAATAAGCTCCAAAGTTAGAAAATATTTTATTACTCCAAGCTTTTAGATGGAGAAACTGAGGCACAAAAAGATTGAACAATTTATCCAGGATAAAAAGATAACATATAATAAAGTTGAGATTTCAGTTCAGGCAGGTCATCTTTAGGGTTGGTATCTGCCCAAGGAATTATACTCTTTACTTCATCTGCTGGCCACACTGGGCAGACAAAAGCAACCTCTTCCTTGTAAAGATTTCTCATCCATGTTTAGTCCTGGCCCATTACCAGGGAGAGCTTATGTGGCCAGTTGATGACCCTCTTGTCTTAGAGAGAATGAGTAGATGGAAATGGTGAAGTTTTCATTGAGAAATCCTTGTGATTTGTGTGAACATAAAATTAGACAAATATGTTTTATTTACATGCAAAGCAGCTAAAGCAATGGCATTTTTAGGTTGCAGGCATAAAAGCTACAGCTGTCACTGTCTTTCTTGCTCCCAGCAGAGATTACTTAATTGCTATAAAGGGGAAATATGGCTTGAATGGTACTATGTTAGATTACAGATTTTGTTCTGGTTCTGTTGAAGCTTCTACTAAAGATTGCCTAATGTCAAGAAATCTGTGGCTCTGTCACTCACTGCCTCAGTAAATCATTAATGCTTAATTTATCCGTTGATTAAATGATCATTAAAATCTTCAAACAAATGCCTAAATCTACTTTGCCAATTACTTGCTTTCCACATGGCTGACATACCTAAGCTAAGGAGAGAGGGTGGTTAGTTGACATAATTGGTAAAGTTCTTTAAGACTTTCACCTAACAGTCTTGGTAGAAGTGCAAAGTATTACACTTACAGTCCAGCAAGATTTAGCAAAAGACCTGAGCATTATAAACCTGCAGACAGAAGGAGTTCCAGGGGGAAAATAGAGACTTGCTCATAATCCAGCTGTGCAGAGGGCTGGACTCCAGCTTCCCATCACGGGTGTGCAGTCTGCAGAATGTTGGCTGTCTCTGGAGCCAGCTGGCACATGAGAGCCTGAGCTCCTGGAAGTCCTGAGTTGTCTGTTCGGAACTCCAGTGGGTAGGATTTTGCTTTACAGATGAACCATCTCAACAGCCAGATTTCAGTCGAGCTGTGTTTTAAAGGCTTACTAATTTTAGCACATGTCTGGTGGGGCTGTCAAAAGGGGCTGATAATTCCTGCCTCCTAGGGTCATTGTGAGGCTTCAGTCAAGTAACTGATATGAAGCAGTTAACACAAAGCTTAGCCCAAGCTAAGAACCCCATAGCTAGGCTGTGTTGATGTTCTCTTTCCAAGAGCCCATACACTTGGTACCTCCTACATCTTCCAGGATATCTTCTCACCACAGTTCAGGTTTGTGTGACACAGGATCCAGATTGATTCCTAGGAAATTGACAGTGTGTGACAGTGTGTCAGAGACAAGCTAACCTCTGCACAGGGACTGCTTACAGAGTTTCTTACCATAATCCCTGTGTAGCCAGAGCAGCTCACAACTTTAGAAAGACAGTGGACCTCAGACATGCCCTCCAACGCCAGTGGCAGCTGGAGTGGGTAGACAAAAGAAACCTCTCTCTTCTCAGGACTTCTGGTCTGTGCTTTGACTCACAACCAAATCCTTCCTCAGTGCCAGGCAGTGATGGTATCACTGCTGGTGGCCCTCCTGCTGTTGGCTTATGAGTGGAGGCACCACCTGGGATTTCTCAGAACTTGCCAGCACTCACTTCAGCCAGTCTGAGCAAGCCCACAAGAGCTCTCAAGGTTCATTCAAAACACTGTGGAACTACTTGTTAGGTTTAGGACTAGCTAGTCTTCACGGTTCCCAAATAATATTTACCTCAGTGTTGTTCGAAGAAAGTAATGATTTTCTCTTATTAAAATGTCACCAGCATACAGTTAGTTCTTCATAAAGAGGATGAAAAGGAACACCTGGAAAACTCAGGATAGCTTGTATAATTTAAATAACAACAATCTCACATATAAAATGAGGTAAAATTTGGAAGCAAAACTTAAAGTTGATTCCTTGGCAAAGGCTCTTGGTCAAGAATCAATAACCAGTCCAGATTCTGCCTTATTAAAATAACAGTTTAAACTCCATCTAATACCACTTCAGTTAGTAATCCTGTCCTGGCAGTTTCCTTAAAGCTTTTGAATATGCGCACCATTCATTCTTGGTTCAAAATATTGGTTTCCGAGTTCAAAATGAAGAATGTATGATTGCTTTGTTCACAACGTGGTATGTTCTAGAATTACCCACCCAAAGACCCAGCACTGATAAAAAGGAGCTAGACTATTGCTTTAAGGAAAGATCAGGTTCACACCGATGTAGCAAAGAATAACAGCTCTATGTTTTCAGCATTTCCAAAATAAAGCATCTGTCTATAGTCTTAACTGGACGAGGACCAACAGGTTCTGGGAAGAATATTAACCTGAATTTGTTGCAGTCTTGTTTCCTGAGCTGCTTTAGGAACACTTCCCTATACGTGTTGCCAAAGCTTTGCATTTAATGAATCCTCCAAATCTTTTTGCCATATATCCTGTGTGGCTGTTGATGATGGGACTCATGCTCCTGATATCTGGGGAGAAATGGGAACAAGGCCCACGCTGCCATGGGGGGGGGGAATCTGCCTCTAAGATAATCCTATTAGAATATTTGCATTGTTTTTTAAAATACTGGGTGTTATATTTTCGAGAATGATTATCCCCCACAGGGACTCATTATTTCCTAGGAAGCATATCATTTATTTAATACCTGGTTATTATTTTGATTAAACAATGGTGTGCAAATCATGAGTTCTGGCATTCTTTGTTGCTTTTACTTTATCTTACAAAGACTTTAACATGAGAGAGTGGGCTAAGAAAATGGGTTTTAGAGTTAAGCATCTCAAATCTTATTTTTAAATTCTGCTTCTGGGTAAGTGTGCAAACAATAAAAATGTTAAAGTCTTAGAACCTCAGTTTCTCCATCTGTAGCACAACCCATGACAATTACCTCTGCATTCTTGAGCTACAATAGAAATAAATAAGGTAATAGGTGCTGAGTTATTAAGCCTAGTGTTTGTCGTGACTCATACAGGTTATTATTACATTAGCATTATGTCATTGTTGCTTAGCTCATCTCTACTGAAGAATCACTGCTCTTTGAGACATTCAAGAGGGAAATGAGGCTACAGAAAACAAAATAAGACAAAACTACTTCTTGTTGAAAGCTTTAATAACTAAGTGTGTTGTGCTAGGCTAACAAGAGCTCTTCTTTGTGATTTGAGGAAGAACATCAGTGCTGCTGGACTGCCAGAGTTAGTCTAGAACTGCAAGTTTTCAAGTCCTCTACAGTATCTAAGTGTGCTACCTTCTTTCTTTCCTTTTAGGTGATCAGTACTTTTATGTGTTTTGTTCTGTCCTCATTTCAAGAAAATGTAATTTTCTACTATGAAAGTCAAACATCAATTATGCTAAATGATGAATTTATTGGTTTTCCTAATGCTTAGGTGCAGGCAGTAAAGATTTCCCAAAGAAGGGGTCTGAGAGAATTTGATCCAATGTGCTGTGACTGATATTTGAGCTACAGAGAGGGCCTACATGGTTTCTGTTCCACTCTGGACCTCATAGTCTATAGTTTATGATTTTCCCATCTCAAATCTATGATTTCCCTAAGCACCTCTGACGACACAATTAGGGTCTGATACAGTCAGAATATTAATACTCCTTCCAAATCCCTACATGGAAACTTTATCGCTAAAGTGATGGTATTATAACGGTCTTTTGGGGGTGACTATATCCTAAGGGAAGAGCACCTATGAATGGATTGGTACCCTTGTGAAGTATCCTTGTACAGATGTCATTTCCTAGAGTGTTAGCTCAGCCCTTCCACCAACTGCAGAAGGAGGGAGCACGTGCTACCTTACTCAGTCTCCACAACTGTGAGGAACAAATTTCTGGCTTTGTATAAGCAACATACCTCATAGTATTTTGTATGGAACCCCAAAGGTTTATGACTGTATTCTTGAATCAAACCATCAACATTGCTTATACATCTACAATCAATGCCACTTATACATCTAGAATTTTCTCAATCATAGAAACTATGATTAAAAATTATGTTATCCCTGTAAAAGGTTTAACGTTAAAAATCCTATTCCTCAGTGGCTATCTCCAGCATTTCCATACTTAACATACACAAGTTAAGAGCAAAGCCAAGAGCAAGTTCCTCAGCTCTACCAGAACTCTCCATCTATTGACCTTAACAGTTTCTAATTTTCCATCCCCTGCCCTTCCCTATTGCTTTTGCCCTTACCCACTTTCAGATTGTATTTCCTGCTTATAGCTGCAAAAACCTGCTGTTCATGACCACCTTGTCTGGCTGGACTACCGCAAAGGCCTGTCCTATAGAATAGAGTGGGAGAAAAAGTGACCACTTTGCTGACTGTCTTTTTCAAATATCTAGCCACACACATTAGCCTCAGCTTCACAGGGTGTCATCTGATCATGAGAGCCATGCTGTGGGCTTTCCTGACGTCAACCCCTGCGCTTCTCCCTGAACATCAGCCTAAGGAACGCCTGGGCACTGTCTGAACGTAATAAGAATTTTCTTGTTTCTGGAATTTTGCTTTTATTTCTTCTATCTAGAAATGGCTTACTTAAAGGTCTCCCTCCATTTTATTTATGTCCCTTTCTAAGTGCCAGAGAATTTTAGTTGGATTAATCCACTGCAAATAATCAGTTCTTGCCACTTAGTATTACTCTGCTCTACATTTTTAAAAAATGTATTTGGTTGTTACAGAGTCTCACTATGCAGCTCAGACTCATGGTAATCCTCCTGTTTTCAGCCTTTCCAGTGCCAATATTATAGGCATGCACCACTATGCCCAGGCTCTGTGGCTGGCTCTGCCCACTCTGGGGGCAGGGCTGGTGTGGCATGTGGTTCTGGGGATCAAACTGTGGTCCCTATACTTGCCTATGCTTATCTAGCAGATACTTTACTCTGCTGAGCTATCTCACTGGCCCTATCTGCATTTTAAAATCTACTTTAATTTTTCTCTTATGTGTCTTGCCCTGATAGAAAGTGTTCTATGAAAACAACATTACATTTTGTTCGTTGCCATTCTTTTACTCTTTGTGCAGTATGCACTGCATGTTCAAAAGTGTTTGATGAAAACACAGATAACTGAATGACATTCCTGAAGTCATGGCAGATAAAATCATGGCATTTATAGTTTCAGAGTTAGGTTGCTGGTAGATGTACATATGACTCATATTCACAAGAGAAAACTATCGAAGACTGTAATTTGCTTAACTCACTTCCATATTCCTTTCATGTATAAAACGGGAGACCAACACCATCTGCTTGTATTTTATATGTAGGTATGAAAGAATTCCCGAGAACATATTTGAGACATAAGTAGTAAAGCTAAAGCTACATTTTTTCAAACTCCTTAAGGCATAGTTATATTTTGACATTTCTTTGGTTCTTTAATTTTTCTTAATTCCTTGTGTATACTTTCACAGTCGCTGTATATTCACACAGAAAAATCTGGTTGTGAAAGCACTCTAAGTCATATATATCATGCTCAAAGAATTATGCTTTGCTTATTTTTTCCCATTCAATATGTAAGGTGACTTCTTACATCAGCTCATATACAGATAGATGGTAGGTATAGGTATTGGTCTCATTTGTTTCAATAGCTGCGTGATATAGTGTTTTACAAAGAGGATATATCGAATGAATTTTCCTATTTATGCTCCTACTGCAGAGTTTTACTGTCTAGAACGTCACAGAGGCATTTTTCAGTTGAGGATCTTTACTTTCTTCTTCCACACATGTCTGCTCCGCTCTTGTTCTGAGGCTAACCGCATAGGAGCAAGGAAGCAGTAGCCAAGGACAAGGCTCTTAGCGCTTCCTTAGTGGGCTCCTCTGACAAAGGGCTAGCTGAGGTTTGTTTGTTTGTTTTCCTTATGGAGCTCACAGTCCCTAAGGAAGGAGGCACTTAAGCAAATAATTGTAATAAAAAAGGTATCAGTGCTGTGAGGAAATTGCACTCCCAGAGATCCTATATCCCAATGGAGGAAGATGTTTTATCTGCTTGTTATATTTGAGAAATTTTCAGAAAAATGACATTTTGACATACATGACATTTTGTATGTACATGATGGGAAGTAAGATGGGGTGAGATAAAAAGCAAAAGGCATTGGGATAAAGGGGAATATATGAAAAATGGAAAACAGTTTACTGATATTCACCATCAGAGCACATAATTAGGGAGTTTCTGGGGCTTTTCCTTGTGCACCACTGAGGACAACTGTAAGAAAGGAAGAAGAGGAAAAGAAAGAGGAGGGGGAGAAGGCAGGGCCAGAAAGGCAAAAGGAGGGAGAGGGGGACAACAAGGGGAAAGGGCTAGGGAGAGAGAGAAAGAGAAACAGAGACAGACAGTCTGTCAGAGAGTCAAGAGAATCAGAGAGAGAGAGAGAGAGAGAGAGAGAGAGAGAGAACAGAGTTGGGTGGGCTCAGACTGAAGAAAGGCTGAAGTGAGAGGGTAACCGCTGCACTTAGAGCCCAAGCTGGGGGCACAGCCCTTAGAGTGAGGTCCTTTTGAGGAAAAAGAGGTTTATTTTGTCCTATAGAAGACAAAGTGTTTCATTTGTTTATATATCTATTACATCTAGTACAAGCATGTTTAAATATCCAGAAAATACAATGCATGGAGTAACCAAGAGACAGAAACCAGGAAATCTTTCAATCAGAGAAACATAGAAAATAAGTGATCTTTGCATTGTAAACTTAAGTCATCATGAAACTGTGTTTTGGAGATGCCCATCAGTAAACAGTTGTCTCTGCAGATGGCTGATGGCAGAGAGCAGTAATAGCCCCTCAACGTCGTACTTCTGTTTGCAACCAAGAAGGGTTATCTTCGCAACTGCTCTGCTGATGATGAAGCAAAACGAAATGGTATACAGATTCAACAAGAGAAGAAAAATCAGTCAATGTCTCTTCAATAGTTCTCTTATTAAGAAATGAGACTCTACTTTAGGCTATTTTGACATTTCTATTTCTTCCCAGATAGTTCTATTCATTAGTAATTACATTTCCAGTTCCTCTTGTGTATAAGCAGTACAGAGAATACAAGTGACAGTACTAGTACCTTAACCGAGACTGAGTAAGTGTGGATACCTTTGCTTGGTTTGTGCAGGACTTTCAAGGTTTAGGACAATGAATCTTGTGCCCATAAAACCTTTCAGTAGGTGACAAATTGAAGTGGTTAGTTGCCCTAGCCTGGATGGTTTTTACACCTACCTGGGAATAAGTTCTTCATGAAGACTTAAACGAAACTATGCTTAAATCTCTCTCCTTGCCATAAACTGCTTAAACAACTTAATTGGGCATCTTTATAAGAGTACTTTGAGCAAAGTATTTACTTTACTTCTATTTGTAAATAGAAAAGGAAGCTAAAATTTAGGAACATTAGGTACTTTTACTCAAAGCACATGTAATAATAACTAATGCAAGTTTTGAATCCAGTCAGACTAATTCTGTTTGTTCTGCTGTGGTGACATACTGCCTCGCTGTTAGCAGGGTCCTTTTTGGTGAGAACCAACACAGGCAAGTCTTACTGCATAGTCACTATAACGTATATGTTTAGCTCTGCCTTCCAGGGAAAAGGTGATTTCTCCAAGAATGAGGGCCTGACCCCCAAATTAGTGTTCGTACAGGAATTTGGGTATGGGAGCTCCCTGCTAATGGTGACTGTTTCCTGACTTTCCCATGTATCCTTGCACCCAAGGTAAACTGTGTCTAACATTCTTCCTCACACATGCAAGAGCTCTGTTATGGGATCAGAATAGAACCAGCATGTTACATTCTAATAGTATTCACAGTTGTCTCCTCTGCCTCTTTAAACAAGCTCAAGTGAGCATTCCACACTCACTGTGGTTTTGATTATTCTATTTGTGCTCAGTCCCACTGACCCACATAGGCTGCTTGCAGCATCCGTATCACATGGTTCATTATGTAATTGAATTTAGTGTTCATGATATTTGGAGCCAGGAAAATAACATTCCTTGTGGTGAGCCAGATGAAGCTATTCTTCTAGCACAAAGTAGGGAAATTGATGAATCTGAAGACAGGACTTTAATTTTTTTTTTAATTAAGGACAATCATTGGCTTCTTGGAAATATGGCCCTGTGCCAGGAATTATTGTTATGAAATATTTAAAAGGATAAAGATACTTGGGTAAAGAACTCAACAGTATTTTCAGTGTGTCCTCCACTGGCTCACAGCATATCTTTGGTTCCAGAAAAAGAAAAATGATAATTTAAAAAATATAATCTGTGAGACCCAGGAAAATACAACAGTCATGTGCCATATTACATGGACTGGCACATCTAATTCCAGGCTCCTTAAGAGCAAGAGACATCAGTACCATTAGGGAGAGACTTGTTGGAGTAACATCAAGGAAAATGATAGCGCACACTTTTAGTTTGAGTTGATAGGTGTTTAGCAGAACTAGGCAATCAGTTTATATAAATGCTAAATAGTAAGAACTTTCCTGTAAATAAAATATCAATGTAATGATATGTAGTTTATTCAAGAAGCTGTGCAAGGGTCTATGTTGAAATTCCATTAAAGCAAGATGTGTACTCTCCACTTTACTCAGAGTCATAAATTGAAAGCAAGAACCTTTGTAGTGGGTATGGATTCATACACTGTGGGAGCGTTGTATACAAAGGGGTTCTTTTGAAGAACTTGAACCATGAAATGTAGGATTTGAAAATGTTCTCAACCTTCCTAAAGAGAACAGAACAAAATTTTAAGCTTTAAATCAAGTTAACAATTAAATTTCCACTAGGCCTCATTCATGAAAGGAGAACCAGCAGAGGATGGCAAGTGAAGTGACTGTGTGAACATCACATGTAGTGCTGCAGGGAGAGTCATAACGGAGCACAGTGTGAATGCACAGGGGAAGCCGCTTTTTATAAGAGCAGTAAATTGCACTTTGTTGGACACAGCAAAACATAAAATAAATCCCCTTGTTAAACTCCTTTAAACTAATAAAGAGGATGTGTGGTACGTGGTACTGTGAAATTAGGCAAGTATCCAGTGAAAATAGAAAGGAGGAAGGCCTGCCCATATGAAATGAAACGTAAGCATCTGGCTTGCTGGAAGTAACGTGTTACTCATATCTGAAGCTAACCTGTAATGGCCTGTACTGAGTATTTTCTGTCATAGCAGTGACATATGAAATACAATAAATGAAGTGCTTAGAAAGCTTGGAGAGAATTGATATCCCAAAGGAAGAAGTTTTAATATAAAAGGTGTGTGTGACAGTCTGAAAGAAAATAGATATGATAACATACCAGCCACACATCTTGTAGTGCTTGCTGTTCTTTAAAAAGCATCCTCATTAAGAGTTTTAATTTTTAGAAGACATTCTCAGTTCTCATGAATAACATGAGCAGCTGGGAAAACTTTTAAATATAATAAATCAAAGTTATTTAGTGCATGCAGAATATAAACTTGCTTTTTAATTACTGACAGAATGGTTTCAACCCTCCATTTCACTCTGAGCATGTGAAATAGCCCTTAAATAAATCCCTTTATTCAGTCTCCATTTTAAGAAATGGTGTATACTTATGGCATCTACAGTGTTAAGGAGATGCTTTATGAGAGAGCTCTTAGGGGGAATTTCACGGTAGTTTGAAAAACATGATAAACAACAAGGACACAGGGGAGCTTAGCAAATATTTTGTTCATTCATTTGATTGTGTACAAACTTTTGGATCAGGAACATCTTCATAATAACATAGCTTAAGTATGTCTAGGAGGCCTCTATACTCCTGTATTCGCTGCAGCTGTTCACAACAGGCAAGAAATGGAGATGATCTCAGGGTTCATAAACTGGTGGGTGGACAGAGACAGCATGGCACATAGATACCATGGAGTGCTATTGGGTCATGAGAAAATGAAATCCTGTCTTTGGGGCAACATGCATAGAACTGGAAAGTACTATGCTAAGTGAAGCAATCTAGGCACAGAAAAACAGCGTGATGTCACTTTCATATTAATCTAAAAATGTTGATTTCATAGAAATGGAGATTAGGAAGTTGGCTACCTACATGGGAGAATAAGATGGAAGCAAAAAGGTGAAAGAATGATCAATATATACTCTTTTAATTGATTTTCATTACTGTAACAAAATAGTCAAGATAATCAACTTGACAAATGGAAAGGCTTACTTTGGCTCACACTTTTGGAGGTTTTGGTCCATGATCAGGGATCCTGTTACTTTGGGGCCTGTGGTAAGGCAGTATACGTGGCATGTGTGTATGGTGGAGCAACACACAGAGCTGCTCTCCTCATGGAGGCTGAGATAAAGAGGAAGGACTAAGTCCCGTGCTTCCCTCCAAGGGCCTGTCTCATTGACCTAACTTCCCTCTTCCAGACTGTCACTTTGAAGTTTTACTGTCTTCCAGTGGTACCCTAGGCTGAAAAGAAACCTTCAACATGTTGACCCTGAGGTTGCATTTAAGATCCAAGCTGCAGCTGATACTAAATTATTGTGAGATAGAACCAAGTTTCATTATGCTCTTGTATATTACGATGACTATAGCTAGCAATAATATGGTACAACAAATTTCAGCAAACTAGAAAAAATGATTCAGCAAGTTTCTACCATAAGGAATGATAAATATTTGAGAAGATATGTTTAACTTGATTCAAATAGAAGAAAGAAGAAGGAAGAAGAAGAAGAAGAAGAAGAAGAAGAAGAAGAAGAAGAAGAAGAAGAAGAAGAAGAAGAAGAAGAAGAAGAAGAAGAAGAAGAAGAAGAGGAAGAAGAAAAGAAGAAAAGAAGAAAGAAGAAGAAGAAGAAGAAGAAGAAGAAGAAGAAGAAGAAAAAAAGAAGAAGAAGAAGAAGAAGAAGAAGAAGAAGAAGAAGAAGAAGAAGAAGAAGAAGAAGAAGAAGAAGAAGAAGAAGAAGAAGAAGAAGAAGAAGAAGAAAACCTGGATAGACTAAGTTGAAGGAAGCTCTTAGTCAAATTGGCCTTGACCAAACAGGTAAACAGGTTGTTAGAGCCTGGCATGGTAATGCACCCTTGTAATCCCAGCACCTATGAGACTGAGGCCGAAGGATCGTTATGAATTAGAGAACAATCTGGGCTACAAAGTGATCTCAAAGCCAGCTTAAACAGCAGGGGGAGATCCTGTCTCAGAAAGTTAAAAAACATGTTCAAAATTCCTTTCTCATCTGGCCATTGTGGAAATACAAGAGCAGGAAAAGGAAAGAGGTTGGGTATATCAGAACTCAGAGGCCTCCTTTATCAGCTAGGTCTTTGATAAGCTTCTTAACTTCTTCTGAGCCTTGTTTCTGCCATGCAAAATGGAAATAATGCCCCCAGCCTTCACGTTTGTAGTGGTTTGTTGTGTTAGTTGATAAGCAGCCACTGATGGAGCTCTGGCAGGTCTGGTAATCCTGGCTGCAGTTGGCTCTGAGGGACCACAGCCTATATCACCATGTAAACTGTGTTCTGTGTGTATCTTAGTGTTCGTGATAGCCCTGAGGGCCTGTTGTGCTTCAACTTGTGCTTCTCTTCAGTTTATCTAACTTTCCTCCTCTTACTCAGTGCCTTTGATAATGTTCCAGGCTGCCAGCACTGGAGGAAGATACAGTGATTTCAGGATGTGAACGCATGTCTGCAAAGCAACCATCCTCTCCTCTCAGTCCAGCTTTGGGCATCATCTCCATGTACTCTGCCATCATGGGGAAGACTGTAGTTCAAGCAGATATTCACATTCTAGAAAGCGAGTTGTGGAATTGCTGTGTGGGAGGAGTGGCAGGGTCTCAGAAGTGACTTTCAGTCTCTGCTAAGATGTACCAGGGTATCAATTTATTTGTTGAACCAATATTGGGTTCTTACATTATTTTCACCATGCTAACTGTTAGAACTTGTAAAAAAGAAAAGTATGGCTTTTTTTGGCTTTGTGCTTATAATGTGTTAGAGAAAAAACTTAGGGGAAAAAATCACTGACATTATAGCCAAGAAAAATGTTGACAGCAAATGCGTTACTCTTTGGAAGATAACACTGATATTCAGGAGAGTTTCTCAGTGATTTCTATGGATGTCACAGAGGATATATATAGCATGGCTGAGATAAAAATGCATTGACCCTAAATTAGACACAAATTGACATATTAAAGTCAGAAAACATTTGAATTTATGGGAAGATTAGAAAATAGTAGTTTAGGCATCTGGAGTTAAGTAGGAAAAGGGAGGAAACATTCAATAATAATGGGCTGGGGAAAAATTAACCAAACCGAAATTCCACAGCGCATGAGCAGAGCACTGGGAAAGGACCTTACGCCGCAACATGAACTTACTTTTCCAAATCGTGGTCACATGATGGCAACCGTCTTCAGATAGCTCATGATACCATCTTAGTGTAATCAGTTTTGGTTACATATTTGAACTTGGCCTCAGCTGTAAGGCATGTTACTTTGTTTCCTGTTTGGTAGGTAGTTATCGTTGTGATGGATTTCATTCAGCTTTCTCTAGAAAAGTCTATCCCTCTAACTCACATGTTCACAGACATAACTTCCATTGATTCTTTTTAGGTATTTGAACTTTGCTCATGTGGCATGGCAGCCCTGGTACTTTTCATAACTGTACACTTCTGTCATTTTAATGAAGTCATTCCTTTATTTGCCTTGTATAGAGCTTATCTTTCTTGTTTCACTCTTACATGACTGTTTGCTTCCCATGATCTTTTAATCTGGCTCAATAATTCTTATTTAAAGTCTTACTAATCGGGAAAATAAAAATTTCTCTTGTTAGGTTGGCATTACTGATACAGAACCACTGTGTCACTGTAAGAAATGAAATGTCAGCCTTTGGTACTTTCAAACTTTAGATCACTGAAACAGGCCCTTGGAGGGAAGCATGGGACTCAGTCATTCTTTTCTATCTCTCTCATCTTCTCAGCCTCCATGAGGAGAGCAGCTCTGTGTGTTGCTCCACCATACACATGTACATAGCCTTACCACAGACCCCAAAGTAACAGGACCCCTGATCATGGACCAAAACCTTTGAACTTTACTTTGGTATTTCCAAACATCTGTGTCAAAGGCTAACATGCTCCAATTTTAGGGACTAGAAGATTATTCTAAGAGATTTGGTACATATCCTTAAACTTCTGAGATGACACCAACAAAATGTAAACACGGTAAGCTTCAATGGATGCTTTAGTGCAGTGGTTCTCAACCTTTCTAATGCCGTGATCCCGCAATACAGTTCCTCATGTTGCAGTGACCCCAAACCAAAAAATAATTTTGGTAGCTACTTCAAAACAGTATTTTTGCTACAGTTATGATTCGGAATGGCTTTAGGCAACCCCTGTGTTTTGGTCGTTCGACCCCAGCCAGGGTCGTGATCCACAGGCTGAGAACTGCTGCTTTAGTGGGAGGAAGGGGTGCTGATATGCAACATGGTGGTAATTAGCCTGAAGGCAGCATCCGCAGATCTTGAAGATAACATTTCTGTGTCTTCAATTTTCAACATACCTGCTGGTGTTTTCAGCCAGAACAATGCAGAGTTGAAGAATTTAAAGTATAAAAGGAGGATTTAAAGCATAACCTGAAATTAGAAGCTGGGAATGAGGCATATTCCCGTAATCCCAGCACTCATGAGTCTGTGATAGGAGGATACCTGTGAGTTCGAGGCCAACCCAGGCTGTGAAGTGAAGTCAAGGGCAGGCCTGAACATCAGAGTAAGTTTGTGTCTCAAAAAAGAAAGAAAGGAAAAAAGAATAAAGATAATAATAATAATAATAATGATAATAATAATAATAATAATAGTAATACCTTGACACTGAAATCATTATGTTTTGGTACCTGTGGAAAGCATAGGAAAAATTTGATGCCAGAGTATGACATCCAGGATTCTAACAAGAGAAGCTATTGTTAGAGTACTAAGAATAAGAGAAAACAAATTGCTAAATATATAAATACATTTTTATAATCTTTGATGTTTGTTTATTCATTTATTTTTATGGCCGGCTCAGCCTACCCTGAGGGCAGGGTTGGCACAGCATGTGGTGCCTGGGATCGAACTGTGGTCCCTGCAGCTGCTTAAGCTTTCCTAAGCAGGCGCTTTAGACCACCGAGCCATCCTGCCGGGCCCCAAAATCTTTGATGTTAAGAATCCTTCTTGATTGTTGGTAGGATTATAAACCTATACAAGCACTATGTACATTAACATGGAGATTCCTCAAGAAAATTAAAACAGAAATTCCATTTGACCCCACTATTCCTTTTCTATGTATCTTCCCAAAAGAGTTAAAGGCATCATACCATCGGGAGGTATGCAGACTCATGTTTATAACATCATAATTCATAATATCGAAATCTTGACGATATCCTATGTGTCCATCAAAAATTGGGTAGGTAAATGACATATTTACACACAATGGAGCAGTACTTTGCTGTGAAGAAGGATAAACTTGAGTTTTTGTAGGAAATGGATGCAGTATCAGACCTTAATGTAGGTAAAATAAATCAAACATACAAAGTTATTACTACATGGATTATCTTAAGTGAAAGGCTCAATATATAAAATGCAAACTAAAGGACATACTAAAACAGGGTAAAAAAAAAAAAAATCATTGTAATCCAGCATTGATGGTGCATCTAAAAGAGTCTTTTGATTTAGTATAAGTGTCATAAGTTTTTAAATGTTTTTGACTAACAATCTGCTTATTAATCTGGATGTATGATAATTAACTTTACAGTGATTTATAAGATAAATGATTCAGATACTAGAAAAATAAAAAGAAGGCAAAGGGAAGGGGAGAAAATATTTGAAATATTCTATGTACGTATGTTAATTCCTACAATGAATACAATTATATGCCCCAAACATGTACTGATAAAAATTAAAAATTTGATGTTTTATATGGATAGTGTTCTTAATCACTTATTTTATTTTACATAAAAAGACAAAAATCTCACAGATTGGAGGTACGCTATCTTTGCTGACACCTGATGCTAGTTAGGTTCTTCGGTTGCGAAGAACAGGAATCACCAGTAACACTCCACTTTGGTTGCAAGAATTGACATAGAAATGAGAAAATTGGGCTCCTTGGCCATGGTGGCCAGGGCCCACACAGGTTGGGTGAGACCTGCTAATAGTCGAAGAAGCCCAGGCAGCCAGAGAAGATTTAAGAAGAAGCAGGTTACTCAGGGGCCCAGAGCTGCTTCTTCCACAATTTGTTGCTTTTGCTTGTGTGTTTCCATGTCATCCTGGCCTTCTCAGCAGTAAATCAGTTGTTCCTTTTTTCTCCTCAGTGTGTATGTTCTCTCTGGTTTGCTACTTGGGCCATGGGCACCCACTACTCACTTACTTTTTCTCCAGGATGCAAATTCTAATTCCCAAGGTAAATTCATGGTGAGTGCTCTTTTTTTACAAGTTTAAAAATTTTAAAGAGAGTACAGGTTACAACTGCAAGAGAAAAAAAAATTTACAAGTGATACAGAATTTTACCTAACCAAGTTATTTGAATTTCACAGTATTTGTTGAGATACATAGAGTTGTCTTTGCTCTTAAAGGAAACTTGAATTCTAGGCTACGGGGAGCTCATCTGCGTGTGGATCAGTTCCGCTCTGGCACTCAGCCTCCTTGGCCCAGTGATTTTTACCAGAGTCTGTGGACACAAAACACTGCTGCTTTTGTTCTAGGGATTTTATGAAATGCTTTCTTTGGAGGTGGCAATCTCTTTCAGAAGAAATCCATAACAATAGCCATGGAGATAGAAGATTCTACTGTAGCATCTTCTAATTCTGTGTATTTTCTTTTAAATTTTATGTTTGAAATATTTTTGTCTCTGAGGAAAGAATAAATAAGCTCGGGCTGGCTTGAAATTCGCTCATCACTTCAGAAAGCTGACATAGAATAGAGCATACAGCAAATTTAAGATTAAGAAGGGAAGGCTGGGGAGATACCTCAGTGGTCAAAACACCTGCCTGGCAGGTGCAAGGAACCAGATTTGATTACCATCACCACATGTCATGCTAGCCCTGTGCCTGGCCAGTCACTGAAACTAGACATGGTGGTGCTGTAATCTCAGTACTGGAGAGGCTGAAGCAGGAGCACTACTATGGGTCCAAGCTGCATAACTAGACCCCATATCAAACGCATAAACAAACAAACAAATAATTTTTTAAAAAATAGATTAGGATGAGATACGAATGGTGCTACAAACAAATGGCACTAAGAATCCTCCATTTTTGGGACACAGAGGTGTCACTAGGAGAAGTTACAAGGCCAGTCTCAGTCTCACTGGTCTCTTTTGTGCTTCCAGTCACCTTATTTTATCATCAAATTTCAGGAAATTAAGAAAAAATGGAATAGCAGCTACTTCCTGCCTTTCTCTTTTGCTTTGAAAAGCATGAAATGTCCTGGTGAGCTCAACATACTCCACTGATGACTGCAAAGCCTGCTAGCAGTTCATAATTTCAGTAAAATGGTTCGAGTTAAAGGTTACAGTTATTATAAATGGGTTGGTAGGGGCACATTTCATAAATGCCCCCCTTTCTGTTTTCAACGTCCCCATTTTAGGACATCCTGAGCTCTTTGCATGTAGGTCTGTGTGGGTGGATGTGATGAGAAGCAGTTGAATAAACTTCCCTTAGAACCTCTAATGCTCTCTGAGAGGCTAAGGAGGTCAGGAACTGTATAAATGGCTCAGAGTTAACCAGCAATCTCTGAGTGTTGATTTTAATTGTCTGAGTTACCCTCCACCAATACAAAAGCACAGGTTTCTTTAAAAAATTTGGAGAGTCTGACTAGATTTCATGAAAAATCGTGATCTTCTGTTTGTTATAATCCATGGGTGCAATCATACGATTATAAATTTATTATTTTGGTCACTTACAGAAACATTGATATTTGGAAAATATTTGCTTACTTTTAGAAACATTTAGTATACCTTGGGATACCTAGAGAAACAGCATTTAGAATTTCATCACTGGGCTATATGAATGTGCTTGTCTTTGACTCAGTATATTATGCATGTGGTTGGGAATTTATTTCATGCCCTAGAAAACAGTAAACTTAGTGCTGGATTCCAACTATAAATAGACATCCAAAATGAGAAATAAATGGGTGGACTGGACTCCAAATTCAGACCACAAATATAACTCAGAAAAGTGGTCCAACCTCACAAATTCAAGGCTTGAAAAAGAAATTAAGTCTGACCTAAAAGAAATAGTAAAAGTTGGTAGTCTTGTTCTATGAAGATTGAAAAATTATATTTAATGTATTTTTTCATTAAAAGTTATTATACAGTTCATTTCTCTTCTATTTGCTACTTTATGTACATTCTTTCATTTACTTCATGTGGAGATAAATTTTATCACACACAACTCCTACACATACTCCTTGGATATGCATGAGCAACACTAAAACAAGCATTTATATTTTGAAGACAATGATAAAAATAAGTATGTACTATACCAATTTTAAGCATTATTATGAAAAAAATGCAAGAATACTAGATTTATTTCTGAGGCCAGGAAAGACAACTGTAAAATATATTTACTTGGGTTTAAGCCATTGAATGAAATGATTTGTAACCTATTTTTTCATAAAATTCAAGATTCTTAAGAGGGGAAGAGATTCAGAGGGTGGAGATGTGCAGGAGTATAATGAAATGTGTGAGACAACTAATATAGAGCACATTTCATTGGTGTTTTTTGAGAACATCAAATTCAAATGTTTGGGCTTTTTTTTTTTTTTTTACTTATTTGTTTTGTTTTATGATCTAAATACCATAATATTCCACTGTTAAGAAAGAAGCAAAATAGTACCTATTTCTCATGGTACTTTAAAGCAAATTTCCTTCTTTTTGCTGAGAGTTTAAGATTTTTTCAAATAACATAAAAATTGACTTTTAACTTTATTATGTATTAAATTCCAAAATAAGAGTTCTTAATATTTAAGTTGCCTTCAATAGAAAAAATCTAGGAGTATTCCAGTGCCTCAACACTTAAAACCCTGGATGGAATGGTTTCATGGTTTAAACATCTGCTTTGTCTTGTGAAAGTATTTAAGATGCTGATATCATTAGAATTAGATACTATGTTTTTTAAAATTCCATCACAAATTAATTCTCTTTGATTGAAGATAAAAGGGCTCCAGTTGCCCTCCCCCATTCTTCCTGTTCTTGCTGCAGGTGTGATCCTTGGGCCTCAGATGTGTTTGATGCTGTTGACATGGATGATAGTAGCACTATAGCCAAAAGTGACATAACCATTCTAAGCAGCTGTTCTTCCTGGAAGTCCAAACCTGAAATTGACTAAGAGTCACAGAAAATACTGTGGCACACTGCCCACGAACCAGGTGCTGGACCAAACAGACAGCAACTTGTCATCTCCAACAAACTGAAGATGGAGGATCTTGAAAGACTCTAGACCAAAAACCGGCTACACCTGGAAGATACACTCTTGGAGAATCAGTCGTTTGCTAACGGTTCTAATCTTAGCAATAAAGCAACTCACCATCAGCAATTTACAAGCATCACTCCAGGAATTCCACTAAAAGAAAAAGGAGAAGATATCTAAATAAGATGTCCCTCAGATATCCAGCTCATCAAAATCAAACCCAGGGGGTAATGAGGTGGGACAATCCAGAAGCCACTAAGTTGGTCTCTTTGAAGTGATAACAACAAAGTGATTGAATGAGATTATAGAAAAAAATCAAAGCAAAATTAACTTCTCAAATAACTGCGGAGATGGTATCTGAAGTGTAAAGCATGCTTAGTGACTCTAGATCAGCTACAGACAAAACATAGAGGAGCTTGAAAAAAATATAAAAGCCATGAATCCTGAAGATAGAAAAGAAATGGAATCCAGAAGCATATGCAAGTAGCTACCCAGGAGAACAAAATTTTACTGACAGCATCTATAGCAAATGAAACCAATGTGAAGATAGGAACTCAGACCTCAGACATAGAAAATAAGCCTATAGTTAGCAACCATAAAAAAGATATCTTAAGCATAGCAAAAGAACAGGTGAGATCAATCCAGGAGCTTCTAGATGAGGCAAAGAAGAATAACTTAAGATTGACTGGAATAAGTGAGAAGTCACGAAGTAGCAATATATATATATATATGCAGAAAATTTCTTCCCCAGTGGAGAAAAAGAATTTTCTATACAGATAATGAGACATGCAGAACTCTAACCACACACACGCACACACTGAAAGCTACACACACACACACACACACACACACACACACACACACTGAAAGCTACAGCCAGGCATATCACATTGAATATTCCAGAAATTCAACACACGAATAGAATCTTAAAAGCTATTTGGAAAAATAAACAAATCACCAATAAATGAAAGTTCATCAGAATCACAGAAGACTTCTTAACACAAACCCTCAGGTCAAAGAAAACTTGGAGTGAAGAATTTCAAGTTATACAGGAAGACAATTTTCAACTCTGACTAACGCATGCCTCAAAACTGTCTTCCAAAAATGGTGGAGAAATAAGATACTTCCATGACAAAGACTATATGTGGAAATTTGCGACCATCGAACCAGCAACCAAAATGCTTTCAAGGACATTGTAGCAATACATAAGGAGGACTGTAATTCCATGAACACCAGCAGGAGGAATCCACTAGGCAAGCCAAAAACTTAAACAGAGGTATGGGAAAAAAGAAGAAAGGCCAACAACAGGAAGGTAACATGCCAAGTGTGTCATTACATGCCAGTTATAACCATAAATGTTAATAGTCTCAATTTTCCAATCAAAAGACACAAACTGGCAGAACTATATCAAGAAGTAAGGTCCAACAATATCCTGCCTGCAAGTAAAAGACTAAATTCAATAAGAAACTCACAGACTGAAAATCAATGGATGGAAAACAATACTCCATGTAACAGGAAGCCAGAAAAAAAGAGGAGTAGTGATTCTATATACAGACAAAGTATATATCAAGTCAAGACTGATTAAGAGAGACAAAAAGGTAACTATATCCAGGGAATGATCAAAGAGGGAAAGAAAATAATCATAAATATATATGCAATAAATATCAGTTCACACAACTATATAAAAATTATTAACAGGCATTAAAAATCAAGTAAGCACTAATAAAATTTGTTTTAGGTGACCTCAACACACCACTGTCACAAAAGTCAGACAAACTAGACAGCAAAATATTGGAATTGATCCAAATTTTTGAACATAAACTTTATCAAAAAAGGAACGAAAAGACTCAAATGCATGCAATTGGGAATGAAAGGACCCACAGGATCTTTATTTGACTCAGAGATCAGGCCAGGTGTGAGTGGGACTACCTGGGGGCTGTCAGATCCTCATTTGAGCCAGAGCCCAGACCCAGCATGTGAATAGAACTTCATCCATCAGCCAGGCCTAGTGTGGAACCCTGTGGCAGAATTCCTTGCAGAGAGGTTAGAAGTAAGACCCACCCAGCTGATCCAGGAGAAGAATATCTTTCCAGAGTGGCACAGCGGATTCACCTCCAAGGGCTGCAGCAGAGAGCTGCAGCCAGACCCAAGCCACACCCACATGGGCAAGTTCGAACTTGGTAGATCTGGACCTGGAGCTGAGATAATAACTCTATCAAAGCTCTTCACTGGAGGTCGGAAGACAGTGCTCTATAAAATGAGAATGAAAAGGAGGATTCTCAGGCCCAAACCCACCCAGAAAAAATGCAGGAGGCAATAGAGTAGAAGGAATTGGAAAGCACACACCTGGAACCTCTAAAATAATAGCATCTGAAGTAAATAAACAATGGCAGAAAGATATGGAGGAAAATAGATTAGAAATAATTTCTGAAGTAAAAAAAGAAATGATAAGTATAATTAAAGAAGTACTAAATACTTCTAAAGAAGACACTGATAAAAAAGAAAAAAAACAGAGGAAAATACAAAAATGATGGAATCCTTGAGTGAGCAATACAAAAAAGACATAGAATGCATGAAGCAGATTCAAAGTGCTTTATGGGAAGTTAAAACTTCAATCACAAGCTGGAAAAACTATTTGAATGAAAGTGAAAACAGATTTTGAGACCTTGAAGACACAGTTTGAGCTAGTTAACAGGTAAGAAAAGATCTATTAAAAACAACTAGGATGCAGGAAAAATAATTCAATATCTGCAAGATGATGCAAAGATGAACAACATAAGAGTAAAAGGCACTAATACTAAGATATGAAAATGGACAGAAATAATAGCTGAAAACTTCCCAAATATGGAGAAACAATCTGACATTCGGGTTACTGAAGCATATAGAACCCCAAATAACATCAATCCAATTAAACCCACAACCAGACATATATAATGATTAATATCCCAGATATTTAGAAGAGGAACACTATATTGAAAGCTGCTAGAGAAAAGAAACAGAACATATTTAACGGAAAACACATCAGATAACAGCAGATTTCTCATCACAAACCATCAAGTCAAGAAGAGCATGGAGCAAAGTACTACAAGTCTTTCAAGAATACAAATTCTAACCCAGACTGATGTACTCTGCAAAACACACTTTCAAATATAATGGAGAAGTGAAATACTTCCATGACAAAGAACAAATAAAGAATTTCATGATGACAAAGCCAACCCAACACAGACTATGAAAAGATACCTTAGAGTGAGATCAAAATGACCACAACTCCACAAACAGAACGGAAGGAATCCATCAAATAGGGCAAACAATTAAACACAGCAAAAAAAGAGGTATATGAAAGCAGTGTTTCAATAATTCTTTTGTATACAGCAGCAAAGTATTTCCACTTGAATACTCTACAAATGGACTTCTCCTGAGCCGAATGGGTCATGGTTCTGTTCTGGTCTACAGGGCGGATACCAAGGAAATAGCAGTAGCTCAGTCCCCCAAGTGACATCTGGCCACCAGAAAGCATCATGAACACTGTCCATGCCCGTGACATACTAGAACTTTGTGTAATGACCTATCACCAAACTGTTAAAACTAATCATATATTTGTCATTCCAGTCTCTATTTTATGTTTTATTCTTACTAATTCTTTACTATCATAGAAACTTTTTCTTAGTTTATATTTTTGTGGTTTATTATTATTAGTTTATCACATTTAATAAGAAATAACAATGTGACAGTTTCAAAACACGTATTACATTTCCAGTATTTGCAAATGCATATTGTTGTCCTACTAGTAGTTATACAGAGCACAGGGTGTAGATATGACAATGTTTCTAATCATAATTGGTACAAAAAATTCTTGTCATTGAACTCAGAGAAAGTGTATTATGTTCCATAATAACACTGGGTTATTGGATTTTTTTTTTTTTTTTTGGTGGGACCAGGATTCAAACTCACAACCTTGCACTTGCCAGGCAGGCACTTGGGCCACAGAGCTATCTCCCTAGACCCTATTGGCAAAATTGGCAATGATGGAAGCTGTTCATTTAAGTCTTTTATAGCTCAGCATACTAATCTAGCTTTTCGTTTTATCCCTCATGGTTAAACTTTCCTGCTGGGTGGCTAAGTGCAAGTTAAAGCAAGACCTATATAACAAAACATGTAACTTTTGTATCTTCCAAGGTCAGTCAAATTCCCTCAGGGTTTACTTTGAAATCATGTACAATGCCTTATAGAACTGTTGTCAGAGTCAGCCATCTGAATGAGTCATGGCCATTACTTGAGCAATTTGCTCTCTGTGAAAGCCGGAGAGAATTTTTTCTCTCTAGGTGACTCTCCTTAAGTATACTGTATATCTTCAATCTCTTTCCTCTTTAGCCCTATAATCTCCTTGAACAGAAAATTTGGGAAACCACTGAGTTATAGGATGTTATAGCACAGGTTCTCTTACATCCTGAGTCCTCACTGACCTTGAAGGGCTACAGTCAAACTATTGGCTGTCCTTGTAGCCCTTCTTTTTCTCCAATTTTTGGTCTGTAAACTTATATTCTTAACCCTCCAAAAGAAAAACTTAGTGATAGTATTTCTCTATAATACAGGTGCTCAGTGATACTATTACTCTATAATGTAGGTCCTTAGTGATACTATTACTCTATAACATAGGTACTTAGTGATACCATTTCACTATAACATAGATGCTGTTACTCTATAGTATAGGTACTTGAGCTTAACATCACTGTGTTTGAGTATCAAACATTTTAGACTTGGAATTGGTATCAATCATTGATATTCTAATAAATTTCTATAGAATGTGACAAAAAAAACTACACATTTTTACACAGGAATTTAAAAATCTAAGTATATACAAAATTGTAGCCTGTCAACACTGTAATATTTTTCCTAGTTTCTTATTCTCATTTAATACCATTTTTATTTCCTTGTAAACCAACCATTTACTTGAGAGTGAGTATAGCAGTAACTAAAATTACATTAGAAGCAGTACGTATCTAAAGGACCAGAATGATAGGCATTCAACGCATAGTTTCAGTGTTACACATTGCTATCCTCAGCTGGATAAGCCTTTAGATGTTCTTAGGACCATTATCTAATTCATCCTGTGCATGGTTTTGCTCCTGCCATGTTTCCTATGTTTTCATAAATATATGAAAAGCTAGGAGCTGGGCAGATCGCTCAATAGAATAAGCACTTGCCTGGCAAGTGCAGGCTCTTGAGTCAATCCCTGGTACCACAAAAAAAAAGTATATAATCTGCCATAAGATTGATAAAATTGATTCTGGTTTGTACAAATCTTCAATGACCTTTTACATAGATTCATTTAATATATTTCACATAGCCCTTCATAATTACTATTTGCGAGTACTTAATTCTGTATCCAGAACCATGCAGCAACTTCTCTTGCCATCTGGATAATGATCTTTGTTATTTTCTATATGCTACTTCTAAAGGTATTAGAATATTTTGAGTTTGTTTAACTAGAAAATTTTTACTTTTAATTTTCAAAGTTATGTTGCTAAGTATAAAATTCAATGAGGAAAGATTTTTTAAAAATTCAGTCCTTTGAATTAGTTAGTCTAGTTTCTTACCCACTTGCTTATTTATGTTTCCTACTATGGAATAAGGTTCTATTTAATTTTGTTCCTTCATCGCTTATATTTTTGACATTCCCAGCCCAGCCCCAGCCTAAGAGAGACAACCTGCACTGTGCTTCCTGATCCTCTCTGGACTCAGCCCAAGCCCAGCATATGTGGGTGAGATCTGCTCCTCCTCTGCACCATTTCTCCTACATTCCAAATCCAGCCCCATGCTAAAGGAAACGGTCTGTACCATGCTTCCCAATCCTTTCCAAACTTGGCCCAAGACCAGCTTGTATGGGTGAGATCTGCTCCAGGTCTGCCATCTCTGCCCCAGATCCAACCTGGCCCTGGCAAGCATGTGGGGCTCAGTGCCATGGGCTGCAGCAACAAGAAGCTGAACACAGTGGCAGGACCCAACCTAGGCACATTTAATGAACTCAAATTTGATAAATTCAGACCCGGTAAGCTGAGACATTTTCCTGGACCCAGATCTAGGAGAGTGTCTTCTCTTATTATCTCTTGACCTACAGAGTGGGAAAAGGTAGCCGGGTAAACTAATCTTGCCAGAAGACCCCAGGTATATCAAGGGGAGGTGATCAGACAGAATTTAGGGGAACCAAATTAAATATAAATTCCCAATATAATATGTTTAGCTGCACAGACATAATGTTTATTCTTACTGTCTGAAACACAAATCCACTAGACATAAAATTTTTAAAAATGCTAAATATTACTACCCATTATTAGGGTTCACTGCTATAGATCTATAAATGCAGAACTATAATTGCCTTAAACATACAATCTCTCTTGGGTAAGAACTTTCATAGGTGCTAAGGGTATAGCTGCACAAAAGCTCTACACCAAAGGTCAGAGGACAGTGTTATACAAAATGACAAAGAGAAGGAGCAAAATGCAATCTCAGGCCCCAAACCCACCCAGAACAAATGCAGGAGATACTAGCATAAAAAAATGGGAATCACACAGCTGAAATCTCTTGAGTTTATAGTGGCTGAAGTAAAGAAACAAATGCAGAAAGGAATAGAAGAAACCAGATCAGAGGGGCTGGTGCAGTGGCACAGTGGTATAAAGCACCTGCTTAGGCAAGCTTAGGCAACCACAGGGACTGCGATTCAATCCCTGGCACCGCATGCTGTGCCAGCTCCACCCTCAGGGCAGGCTGAGACAGCCATAATAACAGAAAGAAAAAAAAGGAATCAGATCAGAAATAACTTCTGAAATTAAAAAAAAATCTCTGAATTAATAGTGTCTGAAGTAAAGAAACAACTCCAGAAAGAAAAAGAGGAAATCAGATCAGAAACAAACTCTGAAGTAAAAAAGGAAATGATAACTATAATGAATGAATTGACAATGTTTTCTAAAGAATACACTGATGGGGCCCAGCAGGATTGCTCAGTGGTCTAAAGTGCCTGCTTAGGAAAGCTTAGGCGGCTGCAGGGACAGTGGTTCGATCCCTGGCACCACATGCTGTGCCAGCCCTGCCCTCAGAGCAGGCTGAGCCGGCCATAAAAATAAGTAAATAAACAAAGTTCTGAAACAAGAAAAAAAATTTTAAAAAGAATACATTGATAAAAAATTAGAGGAGATTAGTAAAATGATGGATTCCTTGAATTAACAATATAGGAAAGAAATAGATTGTATGAAGCAGACTCAAAGAGATACACAGGAAAACCTGTGTTAAAACCTCAACCACAAGCTATGAAAGCTGTCTGAATGAAAGAAAAGATAGAGTTTCAGGTCTCAAAGAGACTGTTGCAGCTAGTGAAATGGTAAGAATGGATCTATTAAAAACAACTAGGATGCAGGAAAAATAATTCAACATCTGCAAGATGATGCAAAGATGAACAATATAAGAGTAGAAGGTATCAGCAAGAAAGAAGGAGTCAATGCAAATGATATAAAAAAATATGGGCAGAAGTAACAGCAGAAAGCTTCCCAAATATGAGAAAACATTCTGGCATTCAGGCAACTGAAGCATATAAACTCCAAACAACATCAACACAATTAAAACCACACCAGACATATAATAGTCAAGATCCCAGAAATCCAGCACAAGAACAATAGAGTAAAAGCAGCTAGAATAGGAAACAGATCACATTTGAAGGAAAACCCATCAGAACAATGGCAGACTTCTCTTCAAAGGCCATTAAGTCAAGAAGAGCATGCCTCAAATCCTTTCTGAAAACAAATTCCACCCCAGGCGGTTATATCCTGCAAAACTCTCTTTTAAGTTTGATGGAGAAATGAAATATTTCCACGACAAAGAACAACTAAAGAATTTCATGATACCAAAGCCAACCCTAAGCAGAATTCCAAAAGATATTTTAGAAAGTGACCAAAATGACCAGAACTCCATGAATGAGAATGGAAAGAAGAATGGAAAGAATTCACCAAATAGGACAAACAATTAAAAACCAAAGAAAAAGGCATATACAACAGCAGGAAAATAACATGTTAAGCATAAGTCAATACATCTCAATTATAACTATCAACGTAAATGGACTTAACTCACTAATTAAAAGAAATAGACTGGCACAGTTGATTAGGAAGCAAAATTCAACAATATGCTGTATACAAGAAAAACATTTAACTCATAAAGAAATTCATAGGTTGAAAATCAAAGGATGGAAAACAATACTACATTTGTCAGCACCTCAGACAAAAACAAGTGTACCAAATGTGTTCACAGACAGTCTCAACTTCAACCCAAGAATGATCAAATGAAATGAAGAAGGCCAGTACATACTGTTCAGGGGAAAAATTCAAGAGGAAGAGGTGACACTCATAAATATGTATGCACCCAACATGGGAGCACCAAGCTATATAAGACAAATCTTAATGGACATGAGAAATCTACTATCTAACATCACAGTCTTAACAGGAGACCTTAACACGCCTTACCCCCAAAAAACGTAGGTCAAGCAGAAAAAAAATTAGTGAAGAAGTACAGAACTGAATCAGAACTTGGAACAAATCGACTTAGTGGTTACACACAGAGTGTTCCACCAAACCACTTCTCAATACACATTTTTTCAGCTGCATATGGGACATTTTCCAACATAGACCACATACTGGCTCCTAGGTCATGCCTGAGTTTATGCAAGAAAACAGAAATTATTCCATGAATATTATCTGACCACAGTGCAATGAAACTGGAAATAAATGACAAAAGAAACCACAAAACTCCATAAACACATGGAAATTAAGCAGCATTCTCCTCAGCAGCCAATCTGTTACAGATGAAATTAAACAAGATATTGAACATTATCAACAATAAATAAAAATTCAAACACAACTTATAGGAATTTATGGGATGCAGTGAGAACAGTTCTTAGAAGGAAATTTATAGCTTTGAACTCACACATTAAGAAAACAAAACAAGAACAAAGAAATACTCTTATGTTGCACCTAAATCATGTAGAAAAGGAAGAGCAAACCAACCCTAACCCATAGACCAGAGGAAATGATGAAGATTAGAGAGAGCAGAAATCAATTCAATCAAGATGAAGAAAACAATACAAAGAATCATGTAATGAAAAAGCTAGTTCTTTGAAAGATTAAATAAAATTGATAAGTGCCTAGCTGACCTCATCAAAAAGAGGAAAGAAAAATCTCAAACTCAAGCAATAAGGAATGAAAAGGGCGAAAACCTAGTGGAGATTCAGAAGATTATTGATAGCTACTTTAAGAATCTTCACTCTCACAGAATTAAAGACACAGATTAAATGGACAGATTGCTAGAAAGATACAATTTACCAAAACTGAATGAAGAAGGTGCAAGAACTCTTCATAACTGAATGATAGTCAATGAATTACAAAATGTAATAAAAAACTTACTGAGAAATAAAAGTCCAGGTCCTGATGAATTCATTCCTGAATTCAACAAGAAATTTACAGAACATAACTAATATTTTGTGTACATGCTTTAATGATTTTTTTCTTTATAATTAGTTTTGAACGATTTCATTTTTGTGTATCTTGGCATGATTTTATTCAAATTTCTTGTGAAAAACGTTCATTTTTCTTGGAAATGTGGTGCTCTAATTTCAGCTAAATTCTGAAACTTTAAATCTTTATTGTCTACCCCTTTCTACTTTGTGAATTCTAATTATATGAACTTAAGTTTTCTTGCACAGAGTGATCTAGTATATGACTGATCTGTAAATTCTTTCTTTCGTTATTTTTATTTTAGAGAGTTTTTATTGTTATATTTATTTGAGTTTGTAGATCATTTATTTACAATATGCAATCTAGTTTTAATTTCATGCTGTGTATTCATTTCAGAATTTTTTTAAAATTCACTCTGCATCTTGTATCTTTCACATTTCAATATTTGTCTAGAATTATATAATTGTTGATTTTCAATAATGTTAATGAGAAAAAAATGGATTGTCCAAAAGGTAAGCCCACAATGGAACCTACAGAAACATGGAAGATAACCTACACCTACTTTTAAAACTTCTGTTCTAAGATGGAAAATGTAGAAGAAATGAGCAATGTGTAGATACATAAAAATTACTGGAGCTGAACTGATAAACATCCTAAGTAAACCAATATTAACCAATGAAATTGAAGATATAATTAAAAATCTACCAACAAGGAAAATCCCAGGCCCTCACAGACTCCCTGCTGAATTCTATCAGAAATTTAGAGAAGACCTAACAACACTATTCCTCAAACTCTCTAATAAAATTGAAAGGAAAACAATGCTTCCAATTTCATTAATGGAAGAAAGCATTACCCTGATACCCAAACTAGAAAAGACCCCAACCAAGAGAGAACTGTAGGCCAATCTTCCCAATGAACATAAATGCAGAAGTCCTTAATAAGGTGCTGACAAGTAGAATGCAAAAAGTCATCAGTACTGTGCACCATTCTGGTGGAATGGCAAGTAGGGCTCAACTTGTTCCATACGCTCAGCTGAACTCAAGTGACATGGTGCTAGACTTTGGACGACCACGTGGAGATTATTAATGTTGCACAAGTGGCTGTTAGGGGAAGCTTTAGAAGCTGCTGAGGAGATGTTGGAAACTGCTGGTTCTCTTGGGCTGGATAACCTTGTCATGTGGGCTTTTCTGATGAACTTGGCTATTATGGTCTGAGAAGGAGCTTGGAACTTTCATTATCACTGAAAATGACTACAGTTCATTTTGTGGAAGCTCTGCTCCTCACCTTGAGCATTGCTTATTGGGTGCAGAGAAAAAGATGGTGCATAGCTCAGTCTTCTGGAGAAGCATGTTGCATTAGCTTTTCTGATGGGAACTCAGCTTTCCTCATCGTTAGTGGAGCTCAGGACCTCATTATCGCTGATGGTGGCTGTGGTACTTGTTAGAGAAGCTCTTATTCTTACTTTGAGCATCGTTTCCTGGCTCCAGTTCATATCTCTCAGCCAGCTACTGTAGATCCTTCATCTTAATGGCACAGACTTTCTTCCACCATTGACCTTTGACCCTTTCCACCACAGATCTGTGAAGCTGACTTACATGAGACATTGTAGTGGACTCTAGTCCTCCAGTTAGACTTAAGGGAAGCATTGTTATTGTTGAGAGTAGCAGAAACTGGAAATCGATCATATGTTGGAGGGCAAGACAAGGCCTCATTGCCTAAAGCAGCCAAGCTACCTCTCTTGATAAAATCATCCTGCCTAGTTAATGTTAGCTATAAGACTAATGCAACCTTGTAACATGTGATAATAACTTTACAAAGGTATAAATAAATGCTCTTACAGTTGTACTTTGGGTATTTGTCAATGAGGCATGACCTCAGTTATTATCTCTTATCTTTGTTTTCTTAATCCTCTCCCTATTTTCTCCAGGAGACCACGAAGAGGCAAAAAAAAAAAAAATCCCTAAAGTTATGAACCCTAAGTTTATGGCTGGGCACATGCAGGATATTAGGATCTAGGCTTTCAGCTGGATTATTTGATCTTTAGTATGTGAACAGATTTCCTCTACTCTTTGCATATGATTCTTTGGGTGATTCATTATAAAATATGTCTTGTGGTTTTCCCCTTGCAAAAAAGTGCAAATAACAACCACCATGATCAAGTGGGATTCATTCCAGAAATACAGGGATGGTACAACATTCATAAACCAATAAATACAATACATCATATTATCAGAGTCAAGAACAAACACAAAATCTACTGATCAGGAAAGTAGGTCAAAATCATGATGACATTAGTGTAGGCAGAGAGATCTGCATGCATGGGGAATACTTTAAAGAATGAACAACTGGAAACTAAAAAGTTTTTACACCAAAAGAGATAAGCAGTGGAGTGAAAAGACAAAATCCTAATGGGAAAAAAATAGCCATTTGTTGCTCAGACAAAGGATTTCTATACAGAACATATAAATATTTGAAAAACTCAAAGCCCCTGGGCATCTGAGATAAATGAATATTGCTCAGTTGAAGAAATGATCCTGGAAAATAAACATTAAAAAATGAGCCGGGCGTGGTGGCTTACGCCTGTAATCCCAGCACTCGGGAGGCTGAGGCAGGAGGATTGGTGCGAGTTCGAGACCAGCCTGGGCTACAAAAGTGAGCTCAAGGCCAGCCTCAACTGCATAGCAAGACCCTGTCTCAAAAAGACCAAAAAAAAAAAAATGCTCAACATTGCTGGTGATGCAAGGTAAAACAACACCGAGATTCCATCTCACACTATCAAGAATGGCTATCAAAAAACCAGTATTAGTTTTCATTCTCTTAAAAAAAATTAAAAATCAACTAATAACAAATGATATATAGGATGTGGGAAAAATAGATACACTTCTCTACCATTTTTAGGAGTACAGATGGGTACAACTACTAAGAAATCAAAGTGGTGATACCTCAAAAACTAGGGCTAGAGGTCTCATTCAACTTAACTATTCCCCTTTTGGGTGTCTTCCCAAGAGAATTAAAATCATCATAAAATAATTATACTTCTTTACCCATGTTTATAGTAGCACAAGTTGAAATACCTAAATATTATTAGCAACCTAAATGTCCATCAACTAAAGAATAGCTAGAAAAGGTTTGTCTTTTTATGTACTACTCAGCCATAAATAATGATAAACTGGAGACTTTTATAGGTAAATGGATGCAACTTGGGACCATACTAATAAATTAAATAAATCAGAAGCGCATGTGTAATCATCATACTGCCTTTCTAGTATGAGAATTTGAAAGTGTAAATAAGATAAAAAATATACAACAGATACTGTAAAATGGGAAGAAACTTCAAAAGGAAAGAAAATCTAGGATAGGGAATGGACAAACAAGGAAGGGAAAAGGAAAAGAATATATATATATATATATATATATATATATATATATATATATAACAGTTATACTGCTAATTTCTCACAGTTCCTTGAAGGAAAGGTTTGTGCTCATATTGTCTGGAAAATTAAATACCAATATCTTGTTTTCTAAGTAACTAATTTAAAGGTAACACTATGCAATGTATTACCCATTCTTACCTTCCTATTACCTTGTTTTGAAATTCTGTTTTTCTGTTAAAAATAAAAAATAAAGATACGAGGGCCAGCAAAATAGCTCAGTGGACTAAAGTGCCTGCTGAGGCCAGTTTAGGAAAGCACAGGGACCGTGATTCAGTCCCTTGCACCATGTGCCATACCAGCCTCTCCTTTAGAGCATGCCTGTGATGGTGCTCACCTGTAATCTCAGCACTGGGGATGTTAAAAGCACGAGGATCACCATGAGTCTAAGCTGAGTGTTGCAGAGTGAGACCCTGCAACAATGAAATACATTAATATAATAAAGATGTCTAACCAATCTTACTTAAATGCAAAATTTTGAAAGATATTGAGTGGACAATTTACCATTTTTGTATCGCTTTAGAATCTCTTTTTCTCTTCCTTTCCTCCCTGCCCTCCCTGCACACCCTTCTTTTAATACCTCAGTGTCTTTCTATAAAGTACAAATATATAACATAAAAATAGGTGACTTTTTTCTCTTAATTTATTATTGCTGTTTTGAGGTCACTTACTAACACTAACTTTAATTATGTAAATAAAATAAAATCATGAAAAATCAACAACTTTGCTTAAGATTTTATTTTTAATTCAAAATTGAAGCTGACCATCTGAGTGCAGCCAATAGGTGAGGAGCCAGTGTTTCTGGGGCAGTGGCTTCTCCAATAGTGCAGGAAGAATATACATACCGTGATTCCTGTGTGCTCCAAGTCCCACTTGTGAGGAAGGCAAGACAGCATCAGACCTGCAGAGGCGGGCTGGCTCTCCTTAGTTTCTCCTTAGCTTAGCTCTTCTTGGCCACACCTCCTGCTGTCCTCAGTTCCAAACAAGTGTGCATGGAAATTTTCCCTACCTATGGAGACTTGGAAAGCCAGTATGACAGCACTTTCTTGGAACTACTTTTGGAATAAAGATTCAGAAAGCAGAGGAAGAAAGGGCAATCCAGACTGGGCAGAGCTGCCTAAAAGTTATTGTGTCATAGCCCTCTCTCCTTCCTTATCAAACTCTGAACTTTAATTACTGGGACCAGTGACTTTACATAAATCTTCTTCATTCTATAAAGAAAGAGACCAACTTTTTTTTTTTTTTTCAAATTCGACTCTATAATCAGAGCAGTGAGAGCATACAGTACTGCTCATATAAGCCTCTTTATCAACAGAGTCCCAAAGAGGCTAACTAAGGAGCCTGAGTTCTACCTACTCCTCCCACCCAGAGAAAGGGTAGGCACAGGACTCAGATGGGTCAACTAAGAATCCCATTTTATACTGAAGATGATGCATACTAAGATGAGGTTATGGCTTCATGTGACATTAAGAATCCTCCCCAAAATTTATTACATGAGAACTGGAAATCCAAAGCACCCCTTTATTTTAATGTAGGTCTTATTACACAGCTTGGACTCTTAGTGATTCTCTTGATTTCAGTCTCCCTAGCACTGGGATTAAAGGCATGAGCTATGCTAGGTCAGCATACCTGGGGGAAGGGCTGGTGCGGCAGGTAGTACTGGTGATTAAACCCTAGTCCCTGTGCTTGCCTAAGCGGGTGCTTATTCAGCTGAGCTATCTTGCTGGTCCCAATGTACCTCTTTTTCTGTGGCACTAAAAATTGTTAGGGTGGCAGAAAACATAAACAGGATATATAGGTGTCCACCTTTTTAATTAATGCAAAGCCTGTTTTCTGGCAGAGGAAATAACCTGTGAACAGAAACTAGAGGAGACTTTGTTTCAGTCCCTGGACTTGTGCACTTGGAGTCAGTATGCTCTTGATGTTTTAGTTATATTAGCCCAAAGTTATACCGACTATTTCTGAAAAATATAGCTTGAAATGTTTTTTATTTGTAACTGAAAGTGAAGAATGACGGGAAATATATACAGACAGAAGAGTAAAAGGGACTGATTTGTATGCTGATTTTAATGTTTTTATATTGTAGGTATCTGCACTTGACAGAGGTGAAGCAGGTCAAAGCATTATTTAGAGATGAAGTTAAGTCATTTTTAATGGTCACCTGCTTTTTATTACTGTGTCTGGGGTAGAGATATTAGTATATTCTATGGCTCATTACTTACAGAGAGATAATGTGTTTCAAAACGTGATTCAAGGATTCTCTGGGCAACTAGGGCAGACAGTGGTACCTGGAGAGGTTCATGGTTCTGTGAAGTGGAAGACGAGTGGGAAACCTCTTGCAACTCTAGAAATAATAGGAAGAGAAACAGGTAAGCTGAGTCTCTGAGGGGGTAGGTTTCACCATCCTAATGATATCTTTCATTCTCATTGCATTAATTTTCTGCTTTTCTTCAATGTTCATCTTTCTTTTCCTTGAACAGTTCTTAATAATTACTGTGTACTTCTACAGGAACAATGAGTTTGAAAGTTAACTAACACTGATTTTTAGTTATTGTTCTAAGAACTTCTTTCTTATGGAAAAGACTGAAAATTGTGGCCTAAGTGAACATAAGTTGGCATTGCTCTCTACAGCCAGAGTCCACTCCATTCTAATGTACCACTGGAGCCTAATCTGTAATGAGTAAGGGCCTGGCAGAGACTCAGGTGACATGAGCAGCGTGTGCCTTGTGGACAGCTAGCTTGCCTTAAGCAGACAGAGTTTGTCTTTGCAGTTTCCTGGCCTCTGTCAGTAAGGATTATGATGACTTTCCCAAGACTTTTAGACTATTCATATATTGCATACTTATTGGCATTTTGTGACGAGAGGCATTACTTTATGTAAGTCAATGGCCAGAGCTAAGATGCACTAGTAATGCACTCAGGAGTTATCATTTTGTAGTTTTGTTATGTTGGAAAAAAAAGCACATGTGTCCTTGTTTTTGTCATTCTTTGTGGATGCATAAACAGGCACGGGGAATGGTATTTATAAACTTTGCTGTGTGTCCTGAAGTAGCCACTGTATCTGAGGAGGCTTCTGGGGAAGCTGAGGCCCAGAGTTTGAAGAAAAGGCTCCTTGGAAGCTGGCCCTTTGCTGTGTCCTCTGTGATGATGAGATCCCTAGTGGCAGGAAATGTCATCTCGTCCCGATGCATGTTCATTTCATTTTCTCTGGGGAGACATGGAGATTGTACAGGATCTTTGCTACTCTGGTTATCCAGGGTTATTTTATTTTATTTTATTTTATTTTTGTGAGACTGGGGTTCAAACTCACAACCTTGCACTTGGCAGTCTGGCACTTGTGCCACAGAGCTATCTCTCCAGCCTCTGGTTATCCAGGTTTTAAGCTTCAGTACTTTTCCTGGCAACTGCATTGGCTGCCCAAAGTGGTGTGAACGTGAAACAAAGGGTGGAGATGAAAATATTTCATTCTCTGGACTCATTTTTTCATATAGGATGCCTTGTAATACAATTTAGAAATCTAGAAAAGAGTCCTTTAGTACTCTAGAATTCTTGTGATTTGTCCCTGAATCATGTAGTTTCTATTGTTCAGGGGTTTGACAGACTTACTTGTCAATGTACAATTTTCATCTAAAATTGGTTTAAGACAGATGCTTCCTTATGTCATTAGTAAAGTTCCAAGGAAGGTATGGTGAATAAAGAAGCATTCATATTTAGTTACTGAGTGCTACAATGAGACACTTTCGCATCCCTGATTCATTAGTAGTAATTAAAGCTCCCTCATTGCCTCAAAGCCTGGCAGGCCTTATGATTCCTCTTAATTAAGTGCTGACATCACCTGAGCAGTTCTATAGCCCATATTGCATGCTTCGTAGCAAAGAGATGAACACTTCCAGTGTTTTTGCACTGGTGATTGTTCTAGACAGTAACAAAATATCTGTAGGCTTTTGTTTCTTTAAATAAGGAGTTAGTAAAGTCTGGTTTGACATCCTGATCTTCATCTTTGGTTTCTTTTTCTGACTGTTTGTATTTTTTAGTAAACAAGAAGACTGTATTTTGCTTCTGGATATTCCTAAAGAATTTCCTGAACTTCAAACTACCCCAAAGGGTAGAGGCTAATCCCAGATATTCAATCAGTTTAGGTATAAGGTAACCTTAATAAACCCCATCCCTGGAAATAAAAGGTTTACCTTTTGTTTTCTTTTTCTTTGGTTCCTCTCCTCAGCCAAAGAGAATGCTTCCTAATGCAACTGCTTTTCATTTGATCCCTGAGGACTCTCAGAATCTGTGGAACTCATGATTTAGATTTGTGACTCATGCAAAAAATAGTGGGTATTTCTTTGGTTTTCTGCATCAGAGTATCCAGGGTCATCTCTGCTTATGTTCAAACTTGATGTGATTCTTCACCCCATTAAGAAGGATATCAGTGAAAGAAAACCCAGGTATTAATGTGAAAAATTTAAAGAAGAAATGTTACCATACCTAAATAATACATAAATTTACCTATTTGAAAATAAAAATTACACTAAAAAGAATAAGTATAAAATTTAGAAAGCTGAAAACTAATAAAAATGTGTGACAAAGATAAAAAGATGAGTGGATAAAATTACATATAAGATTAACCAAATAGCCCAACTGTGGCAATTAGGGAAGGCTAATCATAGTTTTATCTCAACTGATTCAAGTTGAGAAGAACCTATGTAAAAGGAAACTGCAGTGAGGGTCCCCTTCCAGAGAGTTAAACCTAATGCTTCAGATAAAAGTCCTGTTTTAGTTTACTAGTTATAAACTCTTTTTTTTTTGAGGAAGATCTGGAAGATCTAGCATATTTTTTGTTGATTTTATCTGTATGGTTATACTTTTCTTCTGGATGTTCAACACCAAATTAAGGCAAGACTTTTATTAATTAAAATTAACTTCCTGCTATCTCGCAAGTTCAGTTAAATCTCCTCAGGATTTCCTTGGAACCTTCTACAGTGCCTCTTAGTACTTCTGTCACTGCCAGTCAGCCAAATGAGCTATCGTTTGACCAAGTTGCTTTTTGTGAAAGCGTGGGAAACATTTCTGTCCTGTTGTCTCTCTGAAGGCACAATAAACACTACAAAGTCACTTTTCTCTGTGGTCTCACAGTTTCCCTGACCAAAAGATCAAGGACTCAGCTGAGTTATAGGATATTGCAGCAGAGGTTATCATATGTCCTGGGTCCTCACTGCCCTCAGAGAGCTAGGACCAAAAGATTTGCTGTTCCCTTAGTTCATCTGTCTTTTTAATGTTTGACCTCCAAATATCAGTTGTTGAATATCCAGAGGAGACCATGAATGATACAATATTGTACTGGGAGTGAAGAACTGAATTCTTAAAATTTTAGCTAAGTATTAAGGGCCTTGAAATACAAAGTATAGCCAGAGAATTATTATTTCTTACTAACTATGGATGTTCCAGTAGGGGAATCTTTGTAGAATGTTAACAGGTAACAGTTAAACAGTTTGAGAGAAATTTTTAAATTAAAAGCCATAGGTAAGGCTGGCCAGATAGCTCACAGAATAAAGTGCCTGCTTAGGCACAGCACAATAGCCAGGGTTTGATACCCAGTGTGCTGTGCTGGCCCCATGCATGGGGCACTGAGACAACAATTGAGGCTGGGTGTGCTGGTGCTCACCTATAACTCCAGAAATTGGGAGGCTGAAAACAGAATAAGCACTATGAGTTGGATCTATGTAGTGAGACCCTGCAGATCTGACACTAAAATACATTAAAAAAAAAAAAAAGCCATACATGGTACTGTGACACAACAGTCATGATGACATTTTCATTAACACACTTAGATCTCCATCTTGGAATGGAATAGCCTTTTTAATTAATCATTTCTACCTAGTATATAAGAAGTTTTTACCTAATTTGTTGTCCTTTAATAGAAAACCAAGGAAATACCTAATTTGTTGTCCTTTAATAGAAAACCAAGGAAAAAATTGTAACATTGTCTGTGCTGCTTGATATCTATGTATCTCTAAATGTAGTGGCATGTATATAGCATACATGTCACGTAAGTGTTTTGTTAAAAAAATATATATTTTCAGTGATGACTTCTTACTGGCTTGACACGAATCTCTGGAGCACAAGAGAAAGACAGATGTATGAATCAGCAAGAAAATGTCTATTATTATAAATGACTCCAGTTTTATATTTTAGAAGATTATACTTGGAAGGCATGAATACATTTAATAGACCATAAGACTAGTAATAACAAATTGTCATTATTTTGTTTCTTAAATTGTTCTTGTGTTAAGAGAATCTTTTAATCACAAACACTTATTGTCTTATTAGTTTTTGAAAACTTGATCGTTTGATGATAGCCAATGTAAATATATCACAGTTGTGTATATTTTAAAAAGAGAAAACAAAATGTAGAATAAAAAGATAACATTAGAAATAATATAGAATTTTGATAAACAAAGTATTGGGAATTTGATAATGGTTGTTGTATTACATAATATCATTTTCAAATTAGTTGTCTAGAATACAATATATAGGCATGCAAAATTGGGGAGAAAAGAATAAAAATTAAGCACTAACTGCTCCTTTTCACAATGATATACTCTGAACAATATTTACTGGACTTTTCCCTCTAATGCTATGGAGATCATTAGTGCTGCTTATTAATGTATCAAAACTGGTTAACATTATTTCAGGCAGCTGCTTCTTACTGATCAAGTGGAGTCCTGTCCAACAATTTCTCTTTATCTTAAGGGATTTTTGTTTTAACTCTACTGACAAATTTTGATGACCTGTGAAAATCCAATCACAATACTTGACTTATTAATTTTTGACCTATGAAATACACTCAAAACATAAGATATGAATAACAATATGCATTACATTTATAAAACCAATTTTAACATAATTTTGACAACCTAGTAACATTGGTAGAAGAATATATTTAAATTTTATAATATTTATCCATAAGCCAAATTAAATTACAGACAAGCACTTCAAAAATCCAAAACTATGAAAAAGAAGAAAAATTTATTGAGCTCAAATAAAACAGCTGCTTAAAGATTGGAGAGATAGAGACAAGCAAAAACACACCAAAGGAAATTTGCTCATAAAATAAGAGTACACTCAAGTATATTTTTGGCCCAATTGAATTATAATATTTTTATTTTGTTTTAGTGATATTGGCAACTTTCTGCTTTTTATTAAAATGGAGCTTCCAGCTTGTTATCTCTAGATACTATGTTATGTACTCCGACCTTCATTTTTTTTCTAAATGCCTCTGGTATTTCTAGGGTAAGTGTGCATGCCAGTATGATTTAAAAAAATAGTTGTCTCAAAGCATGTCCCACAAGCTGTAACCCCCCTGGAGGGAGGAACATGAGCTGCCAAGCAAGGAGGGTTATCCTCTATCCAAACAATGGGGAAGTTGAATCTACACAGAGAACACAAGACTTTGGCTTACATTTTCCCCCTTCTAAGAAGTAGTGTTTTTCCTGTATGAGAAAGGTAACAGTGACAATTTAAGTTTCTGGAGGGAATTTTCCTCCAGTGGTTAAATTATTTTCTTTAGGGGAGAATGAAATCTGAGCTGGTAGCTTGCAAACGTCTTTGCCCAACAGGGGGAAGAACATTGAAGCATAAGCACAAAGGAATGATGAAATATTTGTCATAAAAACTGAACCTGCTGCAGCTCACAAATAAAGAATATATGGAACATTTTCCAGGTGCTCCTTGCACATGTATCCTTTGACCTGGAGTGGGAGGGAGCTATTGGCAGAGTAACTACCAATATATCTGTGCTACTGTCTGACAAAAATCTAGTACATCCCCCCCAATTATAATTAGCATGTTTCCCTGGGAGTGAGAGACAGACTGATGACCCCACTACTCTAAAAGTTTTCATGAATCCATCACAAACTTTGCATGAATCCATCACAAGCTCTTTGTAGCAAATTCAGACGTTCTTACTTGAAATGTCTCTTTTTTTTTTTTTGCTATATACATACTCATCTGACTCTAAAGGAGAGTGCCATGCTTCCTGCTGAGGCCATGTTCTCTTTTTTCCTCCTGTTTCTGAGCAAGTCACTTTCTTGACAGCTGCCATCAACACTTTCATCTGTTTTTCCTGAAAGCTCCACTTCTTTTCTCCTTTATTATTATACACTTTCTGAGCTATCTCAGTTGAGTTATAGTCATTCTGGCAAACCATTCAGTTTCTATAACTTGTGGCATATATAGGGGCCACCTGGGTAACAAAGGCCATGTTAATAATCTAAGCACTGTTGGGTACCTGTGGATTGAAAGAAGTATAATGTCAATAGTCTTGCAGCAGGCACTCAAAGAATGTGAGAGGGCTTTCAGATGGTCTCTGATGAGCCTCAGCCACTTTATTTAAATTTTTGTGAGGCAAAGGACTACAAAAATAATCCATCACCTCAAATCTTGGTAGTGAGCTTCCAGCCATTGTATTCTCTCAGCATTGTTTGGGTCCTAATTGGCTGTCTCCTGAGGTACAAGAGTTCTTATTACTTCCTTTTTCTTGCTGTTTCCCCCAGTATCTAATCTAGCCTGATCCTTGGCTATTTTGCAAATTCTGCTCCTTCTCTGTGAAGAAAATAGTGTCAGCAATATCTGTTGATAGTCATATTAGGTGGGGTAGTTAGTTCTGAACACTGATTCTAGCAAAGTCATCAGAGCTTAGGGCAGCTCTGAAAAGGGGGATTGGGTTTTCCCATTATTTAAATCCATTATGTTAAGAGGACCATACATCATGACATACCAGTCCTCTCTTCACACCTCACTGCTGACATTTGTTGTAGGGTCAGCACTGAAATCATTCCCATGGTGAATGGATTCTCCCCAGAGTTCCCCTCATCCACCCAGGTAGAATCCACGTATTCCAGTGGTGCTTTTTAGCAAGGTTGTCAAGAGGAAGAAAAGAGGTATGAGGTCGTCCTCCACTGGGGTCAGGGAAGCACAGGGAGTTTTGTTTCAAAGATCACTATTTTATTACCTAAACTCAATCAGAAAATCCGCAAGTACACATCCCAAGCCTTTGAGGACAATGCCTGAAACATACATACCTAGGAATCAGGGTGTCTTAGTAACAACATGCCACACCCAACTGGCTATTTGAGGATTAGTCATACCCTCTACTGGCCATCATACATCAAAAGAAGGCCATTGTAAGTCACACAGAGTGAGGAGCTTCTGAATGTTCACCCTTACCCTTTAAATTACCTTTAAATCTGTCAATGTTTTTAATCATGTGATCCAGACAGTCATCTTACTTCCTGCTTAGCCCAAGATCACTCTATTTAGAACAAAATGAGAATAGTTTACTTCAACACATCTTCTCTCTCAGCTCACCTGGAAGTGCAAAAAAGAGTCCAAGGCTAAGAAAGTTTGAGATGATAGCTGTAGTTGTAGTGATGTGAAATGGTCAGGCCAGATAGTGATCCCTGAACCTCCACATTTAGGTTGAAGGGAGGCAGGAAGGGTAAAAGCAGGGTGACCACCAGTCCACCAAGCTAGAGAATGGATTCAGGTTTAATCTGAAAATGTGTGGGCATTTGGGGAGACAAAGGATAGATAAACCAAAAAAAATTCCAGGAGAAATATTGACTGCTCCTGACCATCAATTTGAAGTACTTAAAAAAAACAGAAATGACCAAATCTAAAACAAATTCCAAGGGAAAACCCTATCCAAATGAAATTCAGAGAAAAAAAAAACTCTGACCAAACTCTTGGCCATGCTGAGATCAGGTAGCTTGGAAACCTCATGTCTCGGAGCCATGGGTCCATAATATTGTCCATATGGAAAAAAAATAAAGGCCCCAAGTAAGTGAAAAGTAAAAAATTATCAGATTCATCCCTAGGCCAGTGTCTTAATTACTCTTCTCTCGTTGCTGGGACAAGTACCTGACACCCAAAATGAAGGAAAGAAAGGTTTATTTAGCTCACAGTTACTGGAGGTTTCAGTCCATACTCAGCTTGATCAAGACAGAAAGGCACAGTGCAGAGCCCAGCAGTTCATGGTGGCAGAACAGAAACAAAATGTTGACAGTGGCAACCAACCAAGCGAGCAGAAAGCAACAGCTAGTCTGTCTCTGTCTCTATATTACATTCATGCTGTCTGCCTCATCCTATCCACCTTAGGCCACACCCATAATCCCAGACATACTCAGACCCATAATCCCATCAGTACTAAAATGACGAGTTATTGTTTAAATTTCCTTCTTTTTAATTTGAAATAACTTTCTGACCAATTTTGTATGTTTCTATCTGGTAATCTAAGCAATTAATTTGAAGGCAACATCAAGCTATATAACAACCATTATTGAATTCCTATTTTGTGTTTAGTGAAATTCTATATCATTTCTAATGTTATTTTTTTTAACATTTTTTACTCTCTTTTAAAAACTGGAGTGACTTTAACCCTATCAAGATGATTCCAAAAAAGAAGATGCCTGATCTCTATCAGGCAGGAGTGGGTCATACTTCATTGGCCTTTATCAATAGCTCTCACACTGGGAAGAGCAGGAGTACTTCTGGATGTCATTTCTACTACACCCTCCTTGGCTGCCACTGAGGCTGAAGAGGTGTGCTTATTATCATTTGCTGGCGATGAAGGTCTTAAGCTCACACTCACCTTTCTTGGACACCACCTTGTAAAATTTAGAGGGAAAGTGGGACAGGAACATTGTATTACAACTGGATGTACAAAGTTACATGTTTTGTTATGCAAGTCTTGCTTTTACTTGCCCTTAACCACCCAGCAGAAAAGATTAACCATGAAGCATAAAAAATAAAGCTAGTTCATTGTGATTATGGAATACTGAACTACATATACCACTAATTTCTCTTAATTCAATGAGAAGAAATTTTTTTTTTACCAACATTGATTACAAAAATTATCATGTCTATATACTGTGCTCTATATAACTACTACAAGAACAACAATATGCATTGTATCAATTATTGGGAATGTACTACTGTCGTGTTTTTGAAAAAAATGAAGTATTGTTATGTCCAAAAAAAAAAAACCCCAAAACTGGATATGCATGTAAGCCTAAGATTACTATTCAGCTCTTTTGGTGTAGATAGAGGTGATCACAATTTTTTCCCCTGTGGAGTTTGGTTGGCTTTGTTAGATTACGTATTTTGTAGTTTATTGACTAGACAGTACCTCTCTAGGGCAATTTTTATTATTTATACCCACAGGTTTTTTTGAATGGCCATCATTGGCTCACGGTCTGTGATATACGAGGTGATTATATCATCATTTATTTCCTGATGTGCCTTGCTGGTGATCTTTCCAGCCTATCTTACAAATCTCCTTAGTGTGTTTTATATACAAATGCCTATGATTTTAGTTGTATTTAGTAAGAGCCGTCAGGGAAATCTTAGAGTTTTGAGGGAGGCTGACCTCTATTAAATCACCCTTCCTCAAGGAGAAGGGAACAGTTAGGAACTGGTGCTTTGTAAATCTTTCCATAAGCTTCTTACCACATACTCCACCTGCATCTGACTAACAACTTACTCTACCACCAGAATCTGCTAGGAAGACACTGTCTGTCATGCCAGACTGTGGTGGTTTTTTGCTTTGCCCAAACTCACTGAGGAGAAATATGTAGAGTGAGACCACCCAAGACATTTTCACTTTGTGGTTAACCATCTTTGAAATCAGGTTTCCCTGGGTGAAAGGATTCTAAATGCACCAACACTCTCAAACTTTTTATGCTTCTACCACCATGCTGATTCTACAGATGTTAAATTTTCAGGTATGTACACTGGAAAATTTGCATCCCAAGGGTAGTATCTTAACTTTAAATTGATCAAAGTTGCCTATTTTCCTATGGTTTTAAGATTTTTTTCTTGAATTTTAAATATAGGTAATAACTATGACAGAATGTAAAAATAAATATGTCAGTTGAATGCCATGCATATCAAAATCTGGGAAACAGCCACACCCATGATTGAAGCAAAGTGGGAACACTTTTCTCTTTATCATAAATGTAGATTTAATAAGTCTTCATAGAGCTCCATCTCTGTGAACTGAGACAAACATGAAAAGTTTCTAACTAGCATGGCTTTCCTTGGTAAAGAAAGTGTTATCTTCATTCTTAAGAAAATGCAAGTTGTGGGCCAGCCAGATAGCTCAGCAGACTAAAGCACCTGCTTAGGCAGAGATCAGTGGTCAGAGTTCAGTCCCTGACATATTGGCTCCACCTCTGGGGCTCACTAAGAGGGAGATTAATACTGGGCATGGTGGTGCCTGTAATTCCAGCACTTAGGAGGCTGAAAAGCAGGAGGATCGTTATGAGTTCGATTTGTGTAGTGAGACCCTGAAAACGCTTCTATTAAAAATGAAGAGTAAAAAGAAAGGATTAATAGCACTTTCACCTCATATAAGAAAATCTTGCATGTTGTGGTTAGGGAAGATAATTATTCCTTCTGAAGCCATGTTTTTAAATCTGAAATTCAGCTTCTTTTTGGTTTAAATGGGCTTTTGGGCTAACCTGAAAAATGACTAGTTTTACTATTTTCTGCAGAGAAAATGTTTTCCAGTTCATGTGTCAAATAGCTTAATGGACTTGAATTATAACCACTTTTTTTTTTAATTTGGGAGCTATCTGTGCAGTGTTTTCTCTACAGTTGCATGTACAAGTTTTTACTGTAAAATGAGTTAATATTTAAAGTGTACTTTATGCCATAATAAAGATGTTAGTGCTTTAAAAAAAATAAAATAAAAGTGTCTCACAGCAAGTATCCCTCCAAACGCAAATTCTTTCAACACACTGAATTTGAATCTTCAAAATTACTAAAACTCTGGAACCCTTTTCAAAATAGCTAAACACAACAACCAAAAAGTGAGTCCTGACTGGGGTGGGGAGATAGCTCAGTGAAGTAAGTACCTGCCTGGCAAGCATAAGATCCTGAGTGTGATCCCCAGTGCTGAAAAAAAAGAAAAAAAAAAGTGAGAGCTCTATTCCTCTTTACTTCCAAGATATCTTTTCTGGGACCCACTCACTCTTTCTTGGTCCTGTGCAACCCTTTCCATTATACTAGAAAATCTTCCCTTTAACTACAGCCCTTATGCCAAGCCGCCAGAATTCCTCTTTCAGTTTGCAGACTTAATGTTGCTGTCCACAATCTCCACTAGGTTCTTCATAACTTCCTAAGTGGTAAAGTTGCTGTTTTATGCTTTTGTCTACTTGAGAACCCATCTTTGGATTGGAAATGATTTTCACTCAGATTTACAAAACCATCTCTGTTGTCAGAATCAGGAATAATGCCTGGTGAATAGCAGACACTCAAGGGCCAGCCAAGTAGCTCAGCAGATTAAAGCACCTGCAATGGGGTACAGGGGCTCAGGCTTTCAACCCTAGGCCTGCTGTGCCAGCACCACCAGCAGGGAATGCTGAGACAGCAATTGAGACTGGGTGTCGTGGTGCAAGCCCATAATCCCAGCTTTTGGGAGATTATAAACAGGCAGCTCACCACAAGTCCAATGTAGTAGTGAGACCCTGAACACTCTGTAGCCCCTTCCCTAAAATAAAATAAATAAAAAGACACCCAATAAATCACTACCAGGCATAATATTTTCTAGCTTATAGTGTTAACTACTTAAAAAGTTTCAACATGAGATTCTATTCTACTAACTACTGTCTCACATTACTGTTTTCTGTCTGGAAAAAGGATCTTCTCTTTATGTCCAGAGATCTCATATTACATCATAACTTTTACTGGTATAGATTTTTAAAAAAACAATATGTGGTTTTAGACCACACCTTTTCATGTAAGACCTAAGATTTTTATTATTATAGAAGTTTATTTATTCTTGTCCATTTTTGTAATGATCTTTTCTTCAATTTTTCAGTGTGTCTTTGTAAGGGATTTTGGTGGCAGATTATTGAATTTCTTGAATGGATTTATTCTTACATGTTTTAATCATTTTGACTTTTAGTCTTCTTTCTGGACAGTACCTACCCTTGATTTTTGAATCTTTTGTTGAATTTTCAATATTTGAATTTTAACATTTTAAACTCCTCTCTGTAGACAATTCACAATACTGTATTGTTTCAAGTGTTTACTGTCTTTGTTACATTTTCATTGCTGAGACAAAATACCCTACATCCACCAATTATGAGAAGAAAATTTGATTTTAGCTCATATATTGTAGAGTTTTCTGTCTGCAGTTGGCTGGTTTCAAGGCAGGGTGGCAAGCAGAGGAGCATGGCAGAGGAAAAATAGTTCATGGTGTGGCTGACAAGAAGCGCTGCTGCTTCCTGTTTCTTTCCTATTCGTCGGTTTCAGGCTGCAAACCCATTGGTTGGTGTCACCCATGCCCAGGGTGGGTCTTCAGTCTTCATGAAGTCCATCATTCACATCCAGAACTATGCTAACTCAATGAGTAACTAACCCATATCACACACCCATGGTCCACTCACCTCACAAAGCTCCACCTATGAACATATAACACAAGCCATAACACTTACTAAAGATTATGGTTGAATAGATGAATATATAATTCTGTAGCAACACCTGAGTTAGCAATAGTCCAGTAAGAAAATGTTCAACAGAGATTAGCCAGAACCATGAGATTAGATAGAATCATATATGGATTGAATGAAAGCAGAAAACTGAAAGCAAACAACACAGACTGGAGCTACTGCTGTGGCTTATACTGTATCTAGATGTCCCTGCAAACTCTCAAGTGCTCACAGGTGGAGATCTGCAGAGGTAGCAGGGTCTAAGGTGTGTCAATGTGGATCAAGGATGTGATACTTTGATTCAGGGTACATAGTACTAAATTAGTCTACTAATTTCAATCAGCATAGTTCTGTACTGAGGACTACATTGACATGGTGCAGAATGTGGAGTGGTTGAAGTTAATATATTTGCATAAATTAAATTAAGACTCTGTGCTAGACCTACATCATTTGTGGTGAGACACTCAGCTGGCTTATAGATTAGATTAATCCCTAAGGCAAGAGCCAGTGGTAAAACTAGCATGATCTGAGATGTCCCACCACCTCACAAGACAACAATCTCTTCTGAGGACTTGGTGGCTCATTCCTTTTCCAGCTTAGCAGCTGCAGTTAGCAGATAAATGGGCGATCAATTAACTGTGATATATTTCAGTGTACTTGCCACAGCAATGCTTTGTGCCTCATACTTCTTGAACTGTCAGTGTAAGGTTAGGAAATTGTGCAGTGGCCCCTTGCTGCCTTTGTGACAGCTTTCCTCATCTGGGTTGTTGTTTTCAGCTTCTAATTGCTGAAGTCAGGCTAGAAATTACTTTTTATTTCCAAGATGTAATTGAAAGAAAAAGCAGAATCATATCAGCCTGCTTGGCAGTTATAATAAAGTTCTCTGTAACTGTTTCTAAGCATTAGAAAGAAAATGAACATTGACTTGCACAGGTATGTAACAAATTGTTGTCAAGTCTCTGACAAAAGGTATTTTGTCAAAGTGATAGCCTACAAAACATTAATATGTACAAATCATAATTACTCTGGCTATTGCTGGTTCCCTACAAATAAATGCTACACTGTCTTTCCTTTTTTCCCTCTTAGGTAAGAACTCTAATGTCTGTAGACCACCTATGCTTACAATTCTGCCACTATAAATAGACTATCTCCAGAGAGGACTATTTAGTTTCATAGAGCTGTGGTAACAAAGTACCACAACATGGGTGGCTCACAACAAAAGAAATTTATTGTCTCACAGTTGTCAAGTGTCGGTAGAGCTGTGCTCGCTGGAACCTGGAGGGCAGCATTCTTCCCTGCCTTTTCATCGCATCTGCCGGTGACTGCATGCTCTGCATGCTCTTGTGCACTCTCTCCTTAGCTTGCAGCTGTGAACACTTTGGTATCTGCCTCTGTTGCCACATGGAGTTGGAGAGGACGTGAGATTCTTTAACTATGAAATGTGTCTACCTAGGAAATAAAGCCTTTAAATAAAACCAATACAACATTTGTGTCTGGCATGGAAAGCAACCCTAGTTCCTGGCTAAGATATAAAAATAATTCTTTAAAAGATCAATGAGTTGGCAAGAGATGAAAGCACTCCATTTAAAAGCTGGGAAACAAGAGCCACTGCAGCTGGATTTTAGTTGCAGGAAAGTTTGTGAACTAATTAATTGAACGTTGGTGTTTTCAGTCTTCCATAGTTCAAATAGGTGGCAGCAAAATCAAAGTCCTCCTATTTGAGGAGGTTAACGGAAATCTCCATCCTTTCCTGAGAGTTAAGTTTCAAATGGCTTTAGCGAAAAAGTAAACTGGAAAGGCTTGCCTTGCCGGATCATGGACTTAACATGAGGAGCAACTCCTTCAGCTGAATGGAAGGCAAAGCAGAGCTTTTGAGATTTATAACCATAAACCAATCCTCACTTATATTTGAAGCATAAATACATGGTACACAGGTGGTCTAAAAACCTCAAACTGAGAATTTAATTTAGAGTGATCTTAACGTGTTGGTGTCTCAGAGACCACCTGGCAGAGCAAATTCAAATTCTTCAGAAATCCATCATCATGCCAGTCCTCAGTGATTTTCTATAATAAATTCTAAAATTTTTGAGCAGCATATAGGCACAATAACTAAAGAAGTCACTGTAAGCAGAACCAGCAGGAACAGGCACTTAGGCATTTCAAGGGCAGAGAAATGACAGAATTATAGTATATGGTTGGTGTTCTAAAACATGGAAGGTATATTTGAAAATGTTTCAGAGTCCAAAAACTATACCAAATAACCAAATAGCTTTAAGAAAAATGAAAATAAATTTCTAGAAATAAAAGAGATAATTGCAATAAAATATTCCAGGATAGCCTAAGGAATTTGATATCCAAAAAATGTATCCAACTGGAGAATGACTTAGAAGACTGAAGCAGGAAAGTGAAGACAACCCCGAGAATACAGCACAAACAGACAAAGAGGTCTTAGGAGGAGAGAAGAGCAGAGAATAGAGGGAGTATTTGAGGATAAATGGCAAAGACTTTTCTTGATTTGGTGAAGAATTTCAGCATCCAGAATCAAGAATACAACAACTTCAAACTAGGTTAAGTAAAAAGAAACCTACGTTTGGCTACACATCAACAAAATAAGAAATAGTGGAAACAAACCAAAAAGCAGTGAAAAGAGGGCAAGATAGTAAGAAAAAAATGAAAAATGACCACTGAGTGCTCGTCAGCAGTAATCAGTAAGGAAAAGGTACTCTGTGCTAAGAATATCACAAAATAAGAAAATCACATGTTCAAAATAACATATGAAAGGATTTTCAGTCAAATAAGCAATAAAAATTCAAAATGAAATAATTATCCATTCTATTTCTACCATATTAAAGAAAAAGTGAGACGTGTGAGGATTATAAGAAGTAACAATGATGTAGAAAGTGCATTCATAGGCTGGTGAGGCAGAGACTGGGGTTTGATCCCCCTCACCATGTGTGGTGCCCGGCCCCTTGTGGGTGTGCTGGGCTGGCCACGAGCCTGGGCATGGTGGTACATGCCTGTAATCTCAGTGTTGGACAGGCTGAAAACAAGAGAACCACTATGAGTCAGAGCTGCATACTGAGACCCTGTACCAAATACATTAAAAAATAAAACAAAATAGTGCAATCATACATTATTGGTGAGAGTATGAATTGGTATGATCAAACTGGAAAAGACTTTGGCACTGTCTTCTCATATGAAAAAACTAATATATTATGCAGCAATTCTTCTAGTGGACAAATATCCTGCAGAAATTCGTATAAATATGTGTTATTTACATAGCCAAAGATACTTATAGAAGTATTTTGTTGTAATAGTGAGGAAATTAAAAAACCCTAACTATATACTGTATTGATCTGAATATTACCTAACATTAAAATGTTGAAATTTTGTCACCAGTTGAAAATAATAAGAGTTGAAGACTTTAGGAAGTGTGTAAACCATAAGGGCAGAATCCTTACCCATGAGATTAGAGTCTTTGAAAGGATACAGTGGGGATGGAGTCCTTTTCTTCCACTCTTCTGTCAAGTGAAGATACAGTGTTCATTCCCCTTTCCCTTTTTTCCTTTCTGTCATTGAAGATGCAACAAGAGGGTCCTACCAAGCACCACCTATACCAGCCTGATCTTGGGCTTGCTAGTGGCTCAAAGCATTTACAAATAACCCAGACACAGGCTCTTTTTTTTTTTTTTTTTTTTTTTTTTCTCAGCAGCACAAAATAAAAAGAGGCATCCAGCAATGGTAGAATGAATGAGTAAATTTGATGTATTTTTAAAAGGAAATATTTCTGCCGGGCGTGGTGGCTCACGCCTGTAATCCCAGCACTTGGGAGGCTGAGGCAGGAGGATTGGTGCGAGTTCGAGACCAGCCTGGGCTACAAAAGTGAGCGCAGGACCAGCCTCAACTGCATAGCGAGACCCTGTCTCAAAAAGACAAAAAAATAAAATAAAATAAAATAAAATAATAAACAAATAAAATAAAAGGAAATATTTCATATTATTGAGAAATATACATAGACTTCATCAACATGGTCAAATATCAAAATATATGCTGAAAGAAATAAGTCAATCTTGGTTTACAGGCCTTTCTGGTATGGTTGCAAAGCTGTGGAGGAGCTGGTGTCAGAGACCTCTTTGTGCGCTGCCTTTGCAGTCAACAGGAAGCAAACATATTTTTGAAAGCTAAGGGGCCCAGTAATCCCTCTTACCAGCACAATGGCAGTCCCAAGTTGCAACAAGGACAATGTGAGAGCAGGTTGTAAATAATGTGGCTACCCGGGTCACCTTTTTGAATGCCGCAGGCAGTTTTCTCAGAGTAGACCCTAAAAAGAGTATAGTTTTGGATGTCAGCAGTACATGCAGTGAAGACTGTAATGCAGAGAATGAGGAGCTAAATAAATTACAGGCATTACAGGAGAAAAGAATAAATGAGGAGGAGGAGAAGAAAAAAGAAAAAAGTAAAGAAAAAATCAGATTGAAAAAGAAAAGGAAAAAGTCTTATTCCAGTTCCACTGAAGAAGACTCTTCCAAACAAACGAAACAGAAATATCAGAAGAAAGAAAAGAAAAAAAAAAGAATAAATAAAAAAAGGGAAACATCACAAAAAGGAAAAAAAGAAGAGAAAAAAGGAAAAGCAGTCTTCTATCCTTAACTGTTCTGAATTCACAAAAAGTAACTGAGACTTTGGTCTAAGTCATTAAATTTAAAATATCACCTTTCTTGGATTTGTCTATATAATTATGACTATATAAATATAATTTTCTATATAGACATTTTTCATTGGTAGGATCATTATTCCTCTGGCTGTATGCGTTTAAATAGGTCTTATTCCTCGATTGCCATGCCCCAAGTATAGGTATCTGTGCAAGGAGAGCATGCTATATTTGGTATTTGTATCCCCATTTGGCTGGTGCTATTACTTCATAAGTTGGTCTTAAATGGCCCTTGTACAGTGAACACAAGTAATTTACCTGCTACAGAATATTCCTGAATCAAGAGTCCACCTTCCAGCAATGAAGCTAGGTAGGGGCAATGATTTGTTGTTGATGCTGAAAAGTTTCACAGGCTTATATACTGTGACATAACATAAAAAGATAATGAAGTTCTTTACTCTTGTGTTTAAATCTCTAGGCTTTTAAAAATATAGTATATAAAACTGCTTTCCTGGCCATGGTATCTGTATGAAGATAATAATATTTATAACCAAGTTTCTTACTTTATGAAATGCAGTTTCTAGTACTTGCCTCCTTTTTTCTTTCTTTTTTAATAATAAAGTGTTTTTTCCTTGCTTAGAACTGAGTTCAGCCTGTAAGAATGTGTGGCAGAGATGATGCTATGGTGGTCAAAGTCTTTAGTGTAGACTCCTAGGTTTTACAAATGTGCCATATCAGCACTGAGATACCTCAAAACAGCCAAATCTTCATTAGAACTGATACTTACTGTATTTGGTTCATAAACGTTATGAAGCTTATGTCTAGGAGTAATATGAAAATTTTAATGAATATTAGCATATATCTTGTCTGAAGTGGTTTATAGTTTTGAAACAAGTTTTATACTTTCTGCTTTCATGAATAACAAGTTTGAGGTGTTTCCCTCTTTTATACTAGTTACAAGTATCATAGCAAAAAAAATTATAATTAATAATTTTACTCTATACTTTTTAAATTGAAGAACCAGGGAGTTACATCATGAAAGCCTTTATATAACAATGAAAATTTTCTATGAGTAAGCATTTTCATCTGCTTATTGGTAGATACAAATATTCCTTACATTTTTAATTTCATAGTGATCAGTGTTATTTAATTTGTTTAATTTCATATTCCTGATAACAAATAAGTTAAACTTTTGTATTGTAGCAACTTTGACCCAATCTGTTATCTGGGGAAAGCACCAAAGATCCCAAGTACCTCACTGTGGGGCACTTCAAAGTCTTCACACTAGCAACCTATGCACATGGCTCCAGGTGGGTGAAGTCTCAATGGCAAAATCAGCTGCATTCACTTTGCCTCAAAGGCTGGAGGCAGTTATGGATTCTTCCTTCAGGGACACCCTTCCCAGCATGCCCCAACAGGAGCTGCACCCACAGCCCTGCCCCTGCCTTTGAGCCTCAGAAGTCCTCAGATCTCCAGCTTTTCCAGAATTTCATTTACTCACTTGGTTCCCTTGCAAAGAAACTGTAGTTTAGAGTTCAGTTATCAGAAAAACAAACAAAAAACCCCCCACTATTTTAATAGTCTGTTTTTCATTCTGCACTCATCTAATGAAGATAAAGTTCTTTCACTATCATGATTTTTTTAAGTTGGTAAAAAAAAAAAAAAGAAAAAACCCTTTAAAAATTGTTCAGTGGATTCTACATACAAAAGGATGGCTTCCTCCAATTGTGTATGTAATGTTGAAGTAATCCCACTACAGTTAATCAAGTTATTTATTTTACTTCTGTTAATTGCAAAGATTATAAATTAACTAAATAGTTTTGTTTTCTGAACAGTGACAGAACTTATGATCCAGAAGTGTTATAAAATCAGATTTCAGGGCTGGGGAGACAGCTCTGTGGCACAAGTGCCAGCCTGGCAAGTGCAAGATCATGAGTTCAAACACTGATCCGGCAAAAAAATAAAATTAATGGCTCAATAATTTTTCCCCAGAAATAATATTAAATTATTCTTGATTTTCCATATTAATATAGTTTATAAAATACTTCATTTGAATTAAAATCATTTTACTAATTTTCTCCTGGGATGATCTCGCTGTTAGTGCAAATATCACTATTAAATTTCAGGGAGGAATTCATGAAATTTCATCCCACACAGTATGTGGCAGAAGGAAAACAAACTTTAATAGTAACAATCCAGAAGTCATGGCCATCCTCACAAAGTAGTCCAGTCCTCACTGTCTAACCCTGGATAGCCCTCCCCAAAGTCATCTAGCTTCTTTGGGCCTTGGTGTCTTTTACCAATAAGCTGCTGTACTATCCCTGACATCACACCTATATTTCAGTGTATATGATTGCGAACATTTGAGTAAAATTAAAGTATTAGTTTGAAGTTGTTGTAAATGTGCAGATTTATGTCCTATAATAGTAAAAGTTGAATTTGTTAGTACAGTTATTAAACATGAACTTTCTCAAACAGATTTAAAAAAAAGAAAAAAGTAAATCTTAAGAATAAAACAACACTAAGTTTTGCTGTTTTGTCATTTCATGGGTTCTAGGTTAGATGGTATTGCACACCCTTGATAATTTGCATTGTCTTTTCTGGCAGAGGAATTCCGTGTGTATTTGGAACAATGTAGGCATAAAATTCCTTAACTAAAACAATAATAATCTTATTCTTTGTGGCTAAAACTTCTGTGTCTTACTTGCTGTTTATTTTCAGGAACTTTATTTTGAATGGTGATCATGGTCCCAGAATTATTTAGCTGCTGGCCTGAAGATCTTTGTGTTTATCACTGTGTCCATGTGGGTAAAAAGAAAAGATTCACCAGTGTAAAAATACACTCACCCATAATTCCAATGTCAATGTTATTATAAAGCTTCTGCATTTTAATTGTAAGTAGTAGGACAATTCCATGTATTAAAATTTATTTTACCCTTCTGTCAATACAATTCAAGGACTTGTTCAGTGACACTTTGTTACACTGAGTGTCCCTAGACTGCATTATGCTAGCATACATGGCTGTGTAAGTTCAGTCTTGTTTTTCCGTGAGTGACCCTGGATCTTACTGAGTAACAAGTGGGAGCCAGCAGCTCTGGATTTTGCTTGCAAGCGGCCATAGTTAGCCATATAAAGTCAGAATCTCTCCACCATTTTTTATTTTCTTTGACAAAATGGAAGTAAAATTATTGTTCTACTTACTTCAGGTATTCAATAAAAAACATCAAATGAGAAATGGTTCTAAAAGACTTTATAAAATATAATATTCTCTAAAACTTGAAGAATTATTATGCATAAATTAAGTGATAGCATATAATGTAAGAAAAGGTATTCTTTCCCATGAGCTTAAACTTATTAGAAGTATAAAGATATGGTAAGAAATTTTCTCCTTTCTAGTTCCTTTGAACAATCTGTATTTCTAGGCTTTTAAAAATGCATGTTCTAATTTATGTTAAGACTTTAACAAATGAGAATGTGTTTCTATTACACGCCATGGTGAGCACATGTTTTAAGTGACAGAGTTATAGAAATTAGTGAGATAAATCAACTCTGCACTCTCTTGGAATTACATTCTAGCCTATAAATATCAACAATAATATTATATATTAATAAATGCCTTGCATACAATTAAAGCAGGCTAATATGAATGAAGCTTCACACACATATGGGAAGCAAATATAACTGACTATTAATTATTGTATTGTTATTGGGGCAAACGTATTCTGGGGGATAGATGCTAATAGTAGGCAGGAAAGTTTATTTCATGTCGCCATTTATTTACATTAAGAGACAACACACACATTATACATTTCCATTGATAAACTGTATGCAAAGTGTAATATGAGTGGAAAGAGTATATACATCATGAGAAACATATGCATGCTTACTTCTTAACCATTGTTATAATAAACTGCATATTCCTGTTAATTGCATCCAAAATGCTCCTCCCTCATTTCAAACACACTTGATCAGTATTAGCACTTTCTGAAGAAATTCTAGAGCTCCTCTTCAATGAGGATTGTTAAAAGCATCAAGGTGGCTGCCTCTGCATCCTGAATCAATTCAAAATGTTCACATTTGTCGTAATTTTGATTTTATCACAAGCCAGAAGTCTCACTATGACAGAGCCAGTGTAAAAGATGGATGAGAATGGGTCATGATGTTTTTGCAAGCCTGCCTTTCGCTGGGATGGCCCTTGCCAGCAAATTTCACTGCATTTTGACTATATATATATTTTTTTTTCTTTTTTTTTTTTTTTTTGGTGGGACCAGGGTTTGAACTCACGACCTTGCACTTGCCCAGCAGGCACTTGTGCCTCGGAGCTATCTCCCCAGCCCCTTGACCACATATTTTTAAAGATACTCACTGAGTTACATCTTTAGTTATCTAAGCCTTGCTTTAACTTGGTCTTAACCATTCCACAGAAAAGCCTAATCACAAGGTGAAAAAAATAATGCTATATATAAAAGACTCAAGTCAATAACTCCTGACAATTGACAGTTGTGCTGATAACCCACTACTATCATGGACTATTGGACTGGATTGGCTTTTATTGCTGAATTCAAGTACCTACAATCAGACTGTTTTCAAGTATAAAAAGGTTCTTTAAAGACTTCTCCAAATATAGCATCTCTGATTGCAGTGGAATGCCTATCTCTGAGAAAACAAAACAATAAAGGACCATTTTGTAGGGATATATATATATATATATATATATATATATATAT